>CM076570.1:1603917764-1604040457 GCA_034641835.2 Pinus albicaulis
AGAAAACAACTATACATCTCTTGCACAAATAGAGAGAGCCCTCTCTTAGTCCAGGAAGGCTAGGCCCTTGGGCTCCAAAGTTGGTTTGATGTTACCCTGTCACTTGGCTTGCCAATCTGCCAAATCACAGGACCCTAACATAATGGCGATCATGGTGGGACTCTGAGTAATAAACAAACTTAGATTCCATTAAAAAAATTTAGAGACCTTTGAGAATACTATCCTATGGACTTATCCCACTGCTCTCTAACATAATGGTGATCATGGTGGTGCTAACTAAGTGCATAACAGTCTAGCAAACTCTTGTAGATTCGTTAGTCTTTCAAAATTTAAAACTGGCAAGTAGCCCATATAATCATTTAGAGTAAACTCTTTTTGCTTCACCACCGTAACAAAGTGATGAATCAGGTTTATAACACTCTAAAAAACCTAGGCTACACATAAAGACTCAAAAAACCCCAAAAAACATCCCCAGATTGGCTTTTCCTAGTTATTGGTGGTGGACCATATGTACATCTCTATAAAAACAACAAAAATCCACCTGGCGACTCCACTAGCCTCCAGTAAGCCTAATACTCCATAACAAAAAGAGTTTACTCTAAATGATTCTATGGACTACTTGCCTGTTTAAGTTTTAAAGACTAATGAATCTACAAGAGTTTTCTAGACTATTATGTACTTAGTTAGTCCCACTGTGATTGCCATTATGTTAGTGAGTGGTGGGATAGGTTGATCAGATAGTAACCTAGAGTTTAGTAAAGTAGTAAGGCCTACTGGAGGCTAGTGGAGTCGCCAGGTGGATTTTTAGTTGTTTTGAGGTATATGTGTATGGTCCATCACCAATACTGTCAAAAACCAATCTAAGGAAGTTTTTGGGGTTTTCTAAGTTTTTATGTGTAGCCTAGTTTGTAAGAGTGTTTGTTGAGGAGGTAAATCCCCTCTGCGGATAGAGGCGATCCCTACTAGCCCAGCAGGGGTCTAGCAACAATCAAAAATGTTACAACGCAAGTTCCTAGTTACGAATGAAAAGAATAAAGATAGAAGCCTACCTGGAATCCAATGCTATGATCCGAATAAGTGAGTGTTCCCGTTCCTCAGCCTCGGCAGATCACGATCCTCCATGATCTCCGCGGATGGACACCTGCACATGCAAGAAACAAACAGATACAAGCATAAAATCCAGCATACGTAACTAAATATCAGTCAGAAAGGATATTACTCATATTAACATCATGGAAAACAGAGTGGAACCATAATCGTAATCATTCATTAAATAACAATCGAAAGAGATTACAACCAAAGTTTTGACGTCGTGGTCTCCTTCGGACGGGTCTCCAGTTGTTCACGTCTCGCAAAGCTCACCAGGGAAAGGGAAAACCTCTCCTGAGTCTCTCGATGATAGTCTCCTTACTTGAGTCGGCCTTAAGGGAAGAAAGAGGACTCTTACAGCACAAAGGTTCTTGGGAATATGGAGATCCAAAGCTTAGGCACTTCCAAACTTTCAACCCTTCAGCCCCTTCATCAATGGATGAAGGCTATATTTATAGAGGAGGAGGAGGTTGGGATCCCTAAAATAGTGGAAGGGAGGCCTTATCCCTTGGGAGGTTCCCCATAAGGTGGAAACAAGAGGCCAAAGGAGGAAGGCCATGGTTATTTAGGCGAAACCACTCCTGATGACTCATCCACAAAGTTGTTGTAATCGAAACTTCACCTCTTTTTTTAAAAAACTTTCCAAAAGTAGAGTGGTGTGGGTGCTTAACTGGGACAGAGCGCCAATTGGCACGGGCTCAGTGTTAATTTTCCCCCATTGGCGCGGGTACATAACGAGATACCAGCGCCAAGGAAAAAACAGGTGTTTTTAGGGGTCTGCTCAGGAAATGATCAACAGAAGAAATGTTGTCCTCATAGAAAGGGATGCAATGATGGTATTTTCAAGGCATGACATTGCTTATTGGTCACAAAAAGGGTCCTCCATTATGCGAGATGGGGAATGGTAGGGACGGTGACAAATTACTATGTAACAGATGCCCCCTAAAGTATGAGGCCCGAGAGAGAGAGAGGGGTGAAATGCTTTACGAGAACATGTTCAACTGAAGGCCCACCGTCGGAAAACCTATGCAGAAAAATACAACTGATATCTCAAGTACATGATGTATATGTGGTATGGGCGCAGCCATCCGAAATAGAGTACACTACAACTGGGATCTGGTGGCATGTATGCCACTATCCAAAGAAGGGGAACAAATAATAGACATCCATGGTTTGCCCATCCAATCAGTGAGTCATGTACATAATGATAACAATCCACAATCGCAGCCTGGATTACAACAGACACAATCCAGGGTCTTGCGCTCCATCTCGACCCAACAAAGTACAAGTTCAAGCATGTGAATATGTGAGCTGAAGTCGAACATGCAAGAACATCGTCTGATTACCAGCCAATGATGAAAGCTGTTAACAGACGCGAGAGAAACCACCAATAATGAAAATGGTCCTCAAGGCATTACGTGCACAATTCATTTATGTGTGAATCTATGAGTTATAAGTCAACACCAAACATAATCACCTGGACGGGGAGGCCAATGATGAAAACCCCACGTCGAATGCGACGAACCTGCCATTGAGGCATGCAGGCTCCAATGTACCATAAGGGAGTCTCTAGATCAGCTTCCTGGATAATGAGCTGAAGTCGACAGGAAGTGACCTTGATCGAAGGTGGGCCATAATGTTTCCCACATCATCGAGACGAGACAGAGGAACATGATGCTTTTTTTTGTGAATCAGGATCATACGAGAATCAGAGGAAGGTTGATATTTTGCAGAGGTCAACTTCTCTTGAACATAGAAACGGCACGACAGTGGACTTGGCAGTATTTTACATCAACAGATCAGAGGTCATGGTAACAAGGCAATGAGCAGAGGAGAGGTCAAAAGGGATTATCCAAACCCACGGAGGCAAAGTGAAGAAACGAGATGAGATGTCCCCAACCCGACACGAATGCAGACAAGTGCCATGTTCAAGAGCGACATACTACCGACGACAATGATGATGGTTCCATTTTTCCCCCACCATTTCTAGCGAGTACCTCTTTATTTTTACACAAGCTTGAAGAGGATACCATATGCTTGTCACATAAATCCATCCTTCAGACGAATCCATCCTAGTGCATTTAACGAGTCCTAGGAAGGAGGAACTTGAAGAACGTCATTTCGACTGAATCCAATGTCATTAGGGTTTAACGAGTCTGACAAAGGAAGAACTCGACGTCTTTTCATGTTTAGAGAGTTTGAAAAGATAGCAGAAAAGTAAACTCCACAGGTCCCTTTTCGTAAATAGTTCCTCAGACCCAAAAAGGTAGAAAACAAAATCTGAGAAAACCTCCTAGTCGCAATAGGCTAGGGTTTTCCTTTTTTGTAATCAATCTATCCCAACCCGAAAAAGGGGTAAACGTATACTGGGTAGATGTCGATTCGTGTCCATTTTAACGAGATCGAAACGACAAGGGCTTCCAAATATTTTCATGTTTAGAGAGAGCGAAGTGTAGCCGAAGATGACATAGAGGAACGAGTGGTATAAATGGAAGCAACTGGTTCCGGTAATGGTGGAACTGCTCAAAACAAGTAAAGGTTAAGAGGCTGGCTAACAAGACCACTCATCGCAGTGGTTCCTCAGGAACGAGTAAAACAACCAAGTGAAAGCATATGATCGGCCCAGCAGATAATGACGATGGAGTGAGAAAACCAAGGCTCATCTGGCAAGAACAGGCTGATAAAATGGCAATCACAAGAGGTAAAATGGGCAAGGTTTCATTTTTACACAACCTTGAAATCAGGAAACTCTGCTTGAAGTTGGTTTCATTTTTACACAAGCTTGAAACAAAGATAAACTATGCTTGAAACCGGTTTCATTTTTACACAAGCTTGAAACGGAAACAAACTATGCTTGAAAAAGTAAGCATGCCCCTAGCATGGTGACTCAATTCGAGGTACATGCCCCCCAAGCTTCAGTCCATATGAAAGGCAGATGGAGTGAAGGTTCAAGTTACGAGATCTAAGAAAGACTCGACTGGGATTTTACGAGATCTAACCAAAGACTCGAATTGAACAAGAACGTGTTTCATTATTTTAACGAGGTTGACACATTAAAAGAACTATCCTCAGACACCTTTGTTTAATTTTTTAAGGAGCTTGACACAAGACAAGGAACTCTGCTCCGACAACCTTGTTTCATTTTTTGAGGAGCTTGACACAAGACAAGGAACTCTGCTCCAAAAGACTCGGTTTCATTTTTTAAGGAGCTTGACACAAGAAAAGAACCATGCTCCGAGAACTTGATTTCATTTTTTAAAGAGCTTGACACAGGGAGGAAATCGTGCTCTAACCGACTTACATCAAAAAGAACAAGAAGGCGGTGCTTCCAAGAGTTCCACTCCCAATGGAAGGAAAACATCCAGGAAGTCAGGACCCAATTCCCCCAGCACACTATGTACAATGGCATCATCACTGAGCACAGGCACGGGGTAGGTAGCCACATAGTTGACCTGCGGTGGGGTAGATACAACGGGTGGATAAAAACCAGGAGGGGGTGATAGCGGACCAGTTGCCACATTAGGACCAAAGAATGACAGCTGATCAATGGTCACGATCCGTCCTTCATGTGGAAAACAAGCCACATGAAAAAGGGAGGAGACGAGTGCTCCCATGGCATAGGTATAATCGCGCCCCAGGAGCAGATTGAAGTCCAAGGGGTCTGGAACGACCATTACGTCCATATGGACGGTTTTACCTCCCAAAGTAACCGGTAACCTTGGAAGGATCCCCAACGGTTGACTCGTCCTTCTGTTAAAAGTCAATAGATTCTGCGTAACAGGCGCAAGTGGTGGCGAACCAAAAGCTTGCCAGGTAGTCGAGGATAGCACACTAACAGATGCGCCTTCATCTATAATGGTGCTGGGTACGACCAGACCAAGAGCCTGTACCGTGATCTCGAAAGGCACGTAAGACGGAAGGCGGAATCCTGCAAATCGACTCCAATCAAAGGAGGCGACTAGACTACTCAGAGGGGATACCATTGAACCAAGAAGGTCTTCCCCTGATGTTACGGAAGAAGCAGGAGCATCCTCCACGACCTCCATCTCGAAGGTGGGAGGGGAATCCTCCGGGACCTCCATCACGGGAGGTGGAGGAGCAGCTTCTTGAGGTACAGGGATGGGAGAATCTTTCTCCAAGTCTGAAGAATCTGAAGAAACCAAAAGGACATGAGGGTTATGAGATCCACTCTCAACAGAAAAGACCTGGTGCACCGCGAACGGGGCCAGTTCAATCGATCCTACGACCAATGGTTGGTCAGGGACGGATTTGTGAATTTGAATTTTTGGGGGAGTGGGATCGACCAAGGACGACTCTTGGCCAATCGTAGGATCAGCTGGCAGAGGACTCAAAGAAAGCCGATTATAACCAGGTGGAAGGTGTGGTGTAAAACCGGTTGGGTTGTCCAAAACTCACTTGGCTTCATCCATATAAGGACAAAGGTGAATGGCATGGTGCCCTTCACACAACTTACAGGGACTGGTGATATTACCCTGCTTCTTAAGAGCCTTATCAATACCAGTTGAAGATGTGCCCCCAACCTGGCTCCCGAAAGTCAAAGGCAACGGCGGACGGCCATCGGACCATGCTTCAAGCACCTTGGGGATGCCATGGCAGTCTCGGAGAAGATGGTCTCCCGTGCACAACATGCAGGGGAACTTGACTTTCCGTGGAGGGTTGGAAGGTACATCTGGAGGAGATGTTTCAGAAACAGTGGTTGCACTTTTAGCCTCTCGCTTATCAGACTTCTTCTTCTTTGTCTTCTTCTTCTTCTTATTAACCACCTGGTTACTCAAATCCAGGCTTTCACCAGGCGAAGTAGAAGAGGAGGACGCAGAAACAGGCGAAGAAGGGGAGAGGTCCACCTTGGAATCAACATGATGTTATTCAGGTGGAGGAACTGATTGAACAGTAGCGGAGATATTTGGGACCACAAAGGTTTAAAACAACTAAACAGGAAACCCAACACTTAACCCAGGAAGGGACAATGTTGCCATGTAAGGAGCACCAACATTTCCAAAAGGAGGAAAATGACCAGGATTCCCTTCTGAGGGGATTCCTTGGTTGGTAAACTCTGAAAAAGTTGCCATCAAAACTCAAAACCAAACACGGGCCGAAAAAGAGTCGAGACACACGATCAAACGGTCAATAAGCAATATCTAACAGGGCGTATAATCGTGGGTGATTAATTTTTACCACATTGAAAAGTAAGAAACTCTACCATTTCATGTTTTAAGAGTCGAGAAACGATAAAAAGATGACTCTATCTCTTTCAGATTTGATACAAGCGTGAAAGGACAAGCGCTTGACGGTCTTTTCAAATTTAGGGAGTCAAAAAAGACCAAATGACTGCTCAGGAAAAACTAGGCACAAAGGGTGTACCAAATATCCGTGAACTGCAATATACACCTTGGTTTCAATAATGAAATAGAAATCGACCAAGGACTTCCCGTACGTGCAGGCAATCTCCCCGAATTCTGTGTTCGGTGTATCACGGGTATAGGGCGGCAGACTCGGCTTCCTGTGGATAAAGGACTGAAAACCTAGAGGGGTCTCCCTTTATATACGCGACGGTACATGGAGCACAAGTCCGTACTACTGCTGTCTAAAGCCAAAAGGCGAACGACAACTGCTAGGTTTAAAGACGCCGGAACACGTCTCTAGCCTAGACCTCTAAATATGTTTCATTAGATTTCAATGCTGCCTTAGGTTAATTGGATAGATTTTAAAGTTGATCTTCAATTAAGTTTCAATTTTCATGCCCTACCGCATGTCATATGACAATCTCTTGTATGCAGCTATATGAGAAAAGAAAACTTTCAATTCGATGAATGCTATCTAGTTAAGGGAAGAGCTTCAAACAATGATGCAACAAACATCAAAACTGAAAACGAAACTTTTCCAAACTAGATGAATTTCACTATCCAAAAGTATTCTAAAACATTCAACGAAGCGAATTATGCAATGTAATCTATGCAAAATCCCTTTTTCCGAAAACTATGCAATTGTAATCTATGCACAATTTCCTTTTTCCTTTTCAAATTATAAGAATGCACTCAATGCATTTTTCAATGAAATGAGAATCTACTTAATGCACGCTTTTAATAAAAGAGAATGCAATCAGAGCAATTTTTAGTTTTCAATCACTAAACAATGTGATCTAAGTCCAATGATGAATCTCAAAAATACTTTTCTATGCAATGTGATCTAATGCATTTAAACGAAAAGCAAACTATGAGATGAAAAATAAAAGAATGCAAATATCCTTAAAGAAGGATGAATGAAAAATATATGTAAACAAACACTAAGAATGGAATCGTTGTTTCAAACACTTTGTAACAAAATTCCTCAAAAGTTGACAAAACACAAAGAGGACTTCCAAAGAATGAGATCAAAACAAGGCATTCTTCCCTTTTACATCAAGTAATCATGGAAAGAAGACATTCCAGACAATGAGCAATGTAATCTATGCTCATACAGAGGAAATTCCGGAAGGGAAAGACACACTGGTGAAGGATTAAGGGAAAAAATCTCAATTTTCATACACCCTGAAATTGGCCCGACCTGTACATTGACAACTAGCGCCAACTGGCACGACTTGTACATTGACAACTAGTGCCAATGGCCAATTGGCACGGGTTGCTAACTGACAACAAGTCCCAACCCCTGAAAATGAAAAAACAAAGAATTTATCCCAACCAAGACCAGACTCACCACTTCAAGCAGAATCTAAAACAAACCCAGAAGCAAAGTATTGACCAAAAGAAACTTCCGAACAAGAGTAACCCTACCACCTACAGGAAATGGCGTGACTGTCTGGCTGTAATCTGCGCCAGACAGGGAATGGCGCGAGTGACGAACTGGCAAACTGCGCCAACTGGCGTGACTGTCAGGGCTAAACTCACGCCAATCAAGCCAAATATGAAAAGGTGAAAATTCGGAAAAGCAGAGGTCAGATTTGATCCTCTGGGGCTGAACCAAAAGCCAAAACACAAAAAGAGCCAACCCACAAGACTGACCAAGTAAGGAAAAATCATAAATCAATCAAAACGAGACAATCAACACTAGACTCCCCAGTGGAGTCGCCAAATTGTTGAGGAGGTAAATCCCCTCTGTGGATAGAGGCGATCCCTACTAGCCCAGCAGGGATCTAGCAACAATCAAAAATGTTACGTCGCAAGTTCCTAGTTACGAATAAAAATACTAAAGATAGAAGCCTACCTGGAATCCAATGCTATGATCCGAAGAAGTGAGCGTTCCCGTTCCTCAGCCTCGGCAGATTATGATCCTCCACGATCTCCGCGGATGGACACCTGCACATGCAAGAAACAAATAGATACAAGCATAAAATCCAGCATACGTAACTAAATATCAGTCAGAAAGGATATTACTCATATTAACATCATAGAAAATAGAGTGAAACCATAATCGTAATCATTCATTAAATAACAATCGAAAGAGATTACAACCAAAGTTCTGACGTCGTGGTCTCCTTCGGACGGGTCTCCAGTTGTTCACGTCTCGCAAAGCTCACCAGGGAAAGGGAAAACCTCTCCTGAGTCTCTCGACGATAGTCTCCTTACTTGAGTCGGCCTTAAGGGAAGAAAGAGGACTCTTACAGCACAAAGGCTCTTGGGAATATGGAGATCCAAAGCTTAGGCACTTCCAGACTTTCAGCCCTTCAGCCCCTTCATCAATGGATGAAGGCTATATTTATAGAGGAGAGGAGGAGGTTGGGATCCCTAAAATAGTAGAAGGGAGGCCTTATCCCTTGGGAGGTTCCCCATAAGGTGGAAATAAGAGGCCAAAGGAGGAATGCCATGGTTATTCAGGTGAAACCACTCCTGATGACTCATCCACGAAGTTGTTGTAATCGAAACTTCGCCTCTTTTTTTAAAAAAATTTCCAAAAGCAGAGTGGCGTGGGTGCTTAACTGGGACAGAGCGCCAATTGGCGCGGGCTCAGTGTTAATTTTCCCCCATTGGCATGGGTACATAACGGGATACTAGCGCCAAGGCAAAAACAGGTGTTTTTAGGGGTCTGCTCAGGAAATGATCAATAGAAGAAATGTTGTCCTCATAGAAAGGGATGCAATGATGGTATTTGCAAGGCATGACACTGCTTATTGGTCACAAAAAGGGTCCTCCATTGTGCGAGATGGGGAATGGTAGGGACAGTGACAAATTACTGTGTAACAGTGTTCTAAACCTGATTCATCACTTTGCTAAGATGGTGAAACAAGGAGTTTACTCTATATGATTTTATAGGTTGATGGTCTGAGTTTAATGTTGAAAGACTAAAGAGTCTATAAGATTTCATTAGACTGTCATGTACTTAGAGTCCCACCGTGATCGCCATTATGTTAGTGAGTGGTGGGATAAGTCAATCAGAGAGTATTCCTAAGGCGGCTGGAATGTTTTAGGGAATCTAAGTTTGTTTATCACTCATAGTCCCACTGTGATCACCATTATGTTAGTGTGGCGATGAGGTGGCTCAATCAGATAGTAGCCTAGAGTTTAGTAAAGTAGTAAGGCCTACTGGAGGCTAGTGGATTCGCCAGGTGGATTTTTAGTTGTTTTGAGGTATATGTGTATGGTCCACCCCAGTATTGACAAAAACCAATGTAAGGGAGTTTTTGGGGTTTTTCTGAGTTCTTTATGTAGTCCTAAGGTTTATAAGAGTGTCCTACAATTGAGTCATCATTTTTCTAGGATGGTGAGACAACCAGATTCTACTCTTCTAAGTTTGATTGAGATTTTGAGAGTTCCTAAGGGATACCTAGGATGTTTTGACTCAAAGTCCCACCATGTTCGCCATTATGTTAGTGTCCCGTGATTTGGCTGATTGGCAAGACAAATGACAGTGTAACATCAAACCATTCTTTGGAGCCCAAGGAACTAGCCTTCTTGGACTCAGAGAGGGCTCTCTCTATTTGTGTAAGAGATATCTGTGTGTTTGCTTATTGTGTTCTGATTTTAGGCTAGTTATGAAGTAGGTTTTTGGTTTTGGTTTTCAATTTGTGAGGGATGAATTGATCAAAGATATAGGATAGGTAAAAATATGTCAAATCAACTGGGCTATGGGGTCAAAAAGGTCAAGAAAGCTTTTAGATGGTGATACAAGGTTGTTGAAGGGCTGATTTGATTCGAGGTAAAATGGATCTTTGGGAAAAATGGAGTAAGATGGACATCAATTTTGTGAATAACAAAGGATTTCAAGCACAAATAGTTTAATAGCTGACATAAACATGGTAGGGTAAACCATTAATCATGAGAAATGTAACTTTAAGCTAATCAATGCATAGAAATAAATATTCAAGCCATGCATAGAGATATATAACTCTCTAACTTTAGGAAATGGCTATCAGACTTTGGGGAAATACACTTAAGACAGACAAACAACTTAAATCACTATGCCAGAATGCCTAAACACAATACTTCAAGCTATTGGGCACTTTGAAAACAAGATTGCATAGTCTTAGGCAAAGGGCAAGATCAGAACAAGACCTCCTTGGTTCAACAAATGACAATCTAATTAGTCAAAGAGAAATTTCATGGATGGAGCTATGGCTAGCCATGAGTAAGCAGGGCATACCGTGAATCATACTTAGCATGCATAAAACCATGAATGAAACAAGCAACAATATCCTTAAGTTATTAAAGAGCAATCAAGAATTATTTAATGTGACTAAGAATGAAGAAAACATGGAAGCTATGAAGAAACAGGAAATTTGAGGTGCCTCCAAGGGCATGTCTCAAATTTGTTCTCTACTGTCCTATAGCAAGCAAGAACACGGATTTATGAATGAAAACTAGGAAACAAAACAAAGAGAGAGACACTATACCATTCTACCAAGTCATGGAATCCAACAACAATCCTCTTTCATCATCCAAGAACATCCAAGAGACTATCCAAAAGCATGAGACAAGTATTTCTTCCAAAGCTTATATGACCATATATTGCTTCTATTCATCAATTTCAGCCTTGTTTACAATGAAAGCCTTTGGAATATATAGGCCAAAGTGAGGAAAACCTCTTAGTTCAACTTGCAATCTCATTGGCCTATCCAAAATATCTTATTTTGTCCTTGAGGCTTTGCAAAGCCCAAGGCACAAAAAATCTAATAAAATATCTAAAAAATGCTAAAAAAGGGAAATAAATTGACTTTTCATAACTTATCATGTACAAAAATAGCTAAACACACATGAGGAAAAGTCAATTTTGAAAGGTTCAATTTTTACAAAAATATTCAAAAAATACATCAGCAAAAGGTCCCCTGACTTGCCGACAACCTTTGGAGGCCTTCCTGGTGTCGAAATGAGGCTCATGATAGCTCGTTGGAAAGCTATGAGTGTCTACTTTCTGAAAAATTTTAGTTTGATCCCAAATGACCACCGAAAGTCCTCAAGAAATAGGCCTGTGTGTAAAAACCCAAAAAATAAGCCTTGCTGATAAATGGGGCATAATGTAGAAAAAGCGAGTGTTTCTCACCATTTTGGGGGAGAAAATGATCTTCAAATGTTCTAAAAATCGCTAAGTATGTGCCCCTGAAATTATGGCATCCAATGAAACCATTTTAATCCTTTGATTATGCCCCAAACTGAAATGGTGATGCCCATGGTTTTTGGCCAAAAACCCAAAAATGACAAAAAACCAAAATATGTCGAATTTCGCCCAAAATTGGTGAGAATGACTCTCAAGGGTTTTCAGCAACATGTTGTGAAGCAGAGGCCAAAATTTGGAGCCTTGAGGTGTCTTTCCTCAAATTTTGTGCCAGGTGCTTCCCTTTAGCCTCTTTGAGTTTTTCTTGAGCAGCCTTCAACTTCCATCGGGCAAACTAATTGAGCTTTTTATAATGCCTGGTCATCCTCCATTGAAGGTCCAAGTCCTTGTTTTCCTTCTCCAATTTCTTCTCCAAGTGATCATTAACTCTCTCAAGCCATGCTTCTCGATTTTTCTCTATCTCTTGTTCGAATAATGCAGTGAGAGGGGTAGATTGGAGAAGGGCATCTTCTTCTTCTTCTTGTTTCTCAAGGCCCTTTTTTAGCCCCATGGTTCTTGGCCTCTTTTGCCTAGGCTAATCTTCACCTTCACTTTCCTCGAACTCACCCATGAGTTCTTCTAATCGCACCTGTGCTTTGGAGGCCTCCTTTTTGTATCGAATGGCTTGTGTCTCATATACAGCCATATGGACACTCATTTTCTTGTTTTGGACTTGCAAAAAATGATTGAAGTTCCTAGCTCTATGAAGATCAGCCCTCAAGGCATCAATTTGGATTTCTCTATGGATCAAGATATTTTCTAGGATCTGGGCTTCATTATCACTATCATCACTTTGGATTTGAATGATGTTGAATTCCCTTTCCTGTTCATGACTGCTTTCTTCCTTGCCCTTCCCTTTGCTTTGGGTGGCTCTTCTAGTACTCTTCCTCTTGGGAAATTCGACCGTGGGTTTCTTGGGAAATTTTCCCTTGCTTCGGAGGGCCCTAGTCACATTTGGAGTTACAATTCTAGGCACTCTTTTCTTCGCTTTCTGGGGCTTGGAAACTTTCAGATAAGAGAGCATGGCCCCTTTCCTAGGAGAGGCAGCTAGCACATGCTCCATTGGCTCTTTACCCTTGTTACTTTTCCCTTCACCTTTGCCACTGTCTTGGAGTTCTTTATGGATGCCTTGGCTGTCCTTTTGCACTTCCCTTTGATGGTTTTCCTCCTCACTGTGCTACAACGTTTTATCCTACTGCCCCTCTTCGTCTTGAGTTTGTTGTTCCTCTTGAGGAGGCTGTTGTTCTTCACCCTGAGGCTGCCTCTACTCATATTGTTGTAGCTGCTATGTGTCATCTTTTGGCTACCCCGGTTCATCACTTTCATGCTGATCCTGTTCTATCTCACTGTGATGCTGTTGTTCATCACTTTCATGCCCTTGTTCATCACCTTCATACTGCTCCTATTCAGCACTTTCATGCTCTTGTTCATCACCTTCATGCTACTCCTATTCAGCACTTTCATGCTCTTGTTGTTATACCTCACTGTGATGTTGTTGTTCAACACTTTCTTCTTCATCCCCTTGTTGCTGCTCATCATCACTTTCCTCTTCCTGCTCATGTCCTTCTTCCTCCTCATGGTCACTCTCTTCTCCTTCTTCAGGCTCCTTTGTTTGTTCTGTGGTAAACTTGAGCTTTTTGGGAATAGGTCTACTAGAAGAAGGTGAAGGATGGTGAGTAGTAGGTGTAGGGGATGTATGAACTGGAGGGACAATGGAGAAATCAGGATGGGTGATGAAAGTATCCCAAGAGACCTCCCTCTTTTCAAGCTGATGAAGGATGATGACTTTGATGAGAGAGTGATGGAAGAGGCAGGCTATTTGCTATGAAGGAGGCTTCTTCTGAACAGTGGAGGCCATTTTCTCAATGCTCATGTGTAAGAAGAAAGTAAGATTTAGCAACTTGGCCCTTGTGAAATGCATGAGCAGTCGAATGTGATAGGCATAGACTCGGGAGAATCTTCCCTCACAAGTGAAGTATTTCATGATGATTTTCATGAGGGGGGCGTAGCTGGCCAAAATATATGAGAAGGGGAAAATAGAAGGACCTGAATCTCTGTGCTCAGGCTTTAGAAAGGGCTTGTAATATTCTAAGTCCAAATGGCTTTGTTTAAACCATTTCTCCCCAATATAGGGGATTTTAGTGGCCTTGGAGATGGACCTTGGAGAGAATTTGAAATCAAGGCCTGCCAGATGGAAATACTTGTCTTGAAACCTCAAAGTGCAAAGGTGTGTCAAAGGAGAAAAGCTCTTCACCTCTTGCACTCTTTGACAAAAATCTAAGCACCTAACCTCATGGAAATTGAACAAGACTGATGGGTGGGAATTCACTTCTTCAATGGAAGTAGGCTCAAATATATTATGCAATCCACTCCTACTATCCTGCCTGGGAGGCATCTTGTTTCGAATGCTCTCTGCAACACCAAGCTGCCTCAAAATGGTTTTTAAAATGCTTTCTCAAACACAACTCTATCTTCTTTGTTAGTCACTGTATGACCAAGGCAGATCTCTTCAAATGTTATGTGAAATGATTCTTTAACACAAAACTATCTGCTCCTTTCAAAACAATGCTTGTTTCCCTTTGTATGCCAATCAACAAAAAGTTATCAAAATAATAAGCACATAGTGAAAATGTTATTGTGGTTGGGTAAGCTTACAAGGATCCTTTATTTTTTGCTAAAACAAGATAGCCTTGTATTTAGACAAAGGAAAAACACTCCTCCCAATCAAAAACACCCTCCTTGTATTCACTATTTCTCAGAAACACTTTGAAAAAACACCTTCAAATTGCAATAACAACTTCACTCACTAAAGTTTGTTTCATGGATAAAGAGGCAGCACTGATTTTGCTTTTCACTACATAGAGAGGACTTTTGAAAGTGACAAAGTCATTTATGTATGATCACTGTGTTGGGTAAGGTCACAAAGCTTTTTTGTGTTTTTGTTATAAGCAAGACAGCCTTGTAGAAGACAAACACCCCTCCCAATCAAAACACTTCTCTTGTACTTCACTGTTTGACATTCACAGGTAGATAAAAAACCTCCAAACTGAGTTTGAAAGATTTTTCACCACAACTTGTTTTATGGGATAAATGAGGCAGTAGTTGTTTCACTATTTTACTAATTCAAATAATCACTATGCTTTCCTTACAAAAATTTCTTCACCTTCTAACACTGTCTTGAGGGTATTTTTTGGGCCTTTTGACCTCAATAAAACACACCATTATCACTATGTCAATGTTGGGCAATCATAGCCACAGCAATCTCAGATCTTCAAACAAAAATTCAACCCTCCTTACCACTGTTTTCACCAATACATATAACTGACAGAGTTTATGGTTTATGCTAAAGCATTGTTTTGAGGGCAGTTTTTAGGCCTTTTGACATCGACATAAATACTCCACTTTCATTATGTCAAACTTCTTCAAACTATTTACCCCAACACACCTTGATTTACACCAAGAGTTTCATTTTTTTGCCACCACTTAACAGCTTGAATATAGAAAGGAGGTAAACAAAATACCTTGAAGATCGATGGTGGGCTTTGCTTGAGGAATTGAGCAGCTTCAAGACTTGTTGGAGGCGCTTTGATCATTTAAAACATGCGCGGCACATTCAACAGGGTAAGCGTCGTGCAGCAGACAAGGTGTTAGGTTGATGGTGGGCAGTTGTGACCAACGCCTACAGGCACGCCACGTGCCACTACAAGCGCGTCGTGCAACAATACAACCTATGTGTAAAATAACTCCTAAACGCACTACACGCTTCTCCTGGCATGCCGCGTGGTCTCCAAGCTTCAAACTTCTGCAAATTTGCTCGAAAACTCCTTCTTCGGTCTAGTGAACAGCAAAGGGAAGTGTTGCTTGCATTTTGAAAGTTTCAAATGGGCTTTCAACGGTCCCTTTATCCTCTTTTGAATGCAAAAGTCAATTACCCTTGAGTTTGATTTGTGAGGGTTTTGAAGGCTTCTTTCTTTAAAACCAATGCCTTTGTTCATTTGAAAAAAAAAAAACCAAAATGACTTTGAACGTGCTATAAGGGGCCCACATTTTAAATAACGTTGGTAAAAAGGCTATGCATGCTACTTGAACAGTTTTAACAGTTATGAACCTATCCACTTATAAGAAAATCATTCAAGGGCCAAACTCCTTTCACTGTTTGCTTATTAAAGGGGGGACATGTCTTTCCTCTGGTTATATTTTCTTATTAGAGGGAAACCTGGCTTAAAACCATATAGTGACTATAGATGCATTCTCCAAATGGATTTTCTCTTTGATTGTGAGGTGAAACTCAGTTGTACTCACCTGGGCTTCACTATCATCTTTGACATATTTCCATAAAGAACATGCCTTCATTTGTAACAGTGGCATGCTTTATTTGCTTTGAGTGTGGTTCCTGACCTTGAAATACATACCATAATCATTCTTGCACCTTTATGAACCTGTGTATCTATTTTCAAAGCCTCTTTGATAAAACTAAGCTCAGGTTACCTTCTTGTCCACTGTGATGAGTTATTGAAAGAAAATTCTTCATGAACAGGAAGAACAAGACTTTCTAAAAAACAATCATCACTCTTTGGCCTGTGTCTAACCCAGTAGATTTCAACTACTTTCAACTTTGCTTTGTTTAAAGGAATAGAGACTAAATGTCAAGCATGTTTATCAAGGAGATGGGTCTTTGTAATTTTTAAGGAAATTACACCCCTCGGCAAGGTTTGTTCATTTTTGGCTCCAGACTATCTTTGAAAGAAAACTCTGATAGGGGATAAGTCAGCTTCTTTGATAATTATAATACTTAGGCTTTCCCTTTTTTTTAACATCATTGCTCTGTTCAGAAGCCTTCAACTATCTCCTACTATTCTTAGAATTTGTCTCTCAGTCAGTTAAAACCCTAAAATTAATCACTGCTCTCGCCCTCTGCTTATGGATGAAGGAGGCCTACTTTGACAAATGCATGGTTTCCTTTCAACCTCTATCTCAACCAAATGAAGAATTTTTAATGAACATACTGATAGTGGTTTCCCTTATACATGATGGTAGAAGTTAGTTTGAGCCCAAGACTATTTGACTCTTTTGGCCATCTGCTTAATAATATTTCTTCATTGATGATCAACCCATTTGCTTCACCTTGTAATTCAAATAATAGTGAAACTCATGCAAACCAATTTTAAAATCTTACTGCTTTGCCTCTGCCTTTAATCATCATTTTTATTTCAGAAACCCTTAGTTGTTGTCTCACTGTACCCAAAAAATTTCCTTACAGTCAGTGAAATTCTTAAAATCAAACTTTATCCTTGGCCCTCTGCTTATAGATGAAGGAGGCGTTCTCAGTCTTCAACCCTCTTCTTATAAAATGAAGGAGCTTCTCTCAGTCCTCAACCCTCTGCTTATAAAATGAAGGATTTTTTTCTCAGTGATGCCATTTCATCAGCTTTTAACAGTGTTATTTTTCCTTTCACTGCCTTTTCATGCTTGAGCAAATGAAGAATGACAAATTGGTAATAGTCAAGATGGGAACTTCTCTAAGACATGTAATTTTTCTTTTCAAATATCTCTGTACCCTTTTAGACATCACAAGTAGTTTGGTTAGTATTTTCAAAGCACTTCTTGTCATTCATAATTTACTAACCTTTGACTGTGATTGTAGAAGCTTAATGAAACAACTCTCTACCCTGTAGCTACATCCCAGGCTTAAAATCACACGAGAAGTAGTTGTCTTCTCATGTTGAGCCAAATACTGTCTTCTAGGATGCTGGTACACTTCTGCTCTTGAAAGATCCATTGAAACACTATGAAACCACCTAATATCAGTTTGACCTAGGGCATGTGCATTTTTGAGACTTTAGGGCTTGTTAGTGGCGCGAATTAAGGGTGTAACCAACTTTATTTGCAGAATGGGAAGGTCTGTTATGACTGGTATGTAGCAGATAGGGGTTCTTTGGCTTTAGGATAGTTTTCCAAGAGAGAAATGCCTAAAGCGCCACTACCTAACTTAGGGGAAACTTCTTTGGACAAATTTAGATTGTTTTCTTTGGAGCTGATGGGAAATCTAGTATGGCTGAGGCTAGATAGGGCTTGATAATGAGGTTTCATCTCATCATGGGCGGATTGAAAAGGTAGGAGGAAAAAAATGTTTATGGGTGTTTTCCAGCTGGAAAATTTGATAAATCTTTAGATCAGCTGCTAGAAAACTTGGCTGTTACAACTAGTCATCACCAACAAGTAAAAAATATTGATGACTAACAGGACAAGATTGAGAATATATATGCAGGTGACTCAAATTTCAAAGAAGCAAAGCTTCAAATCTATAGAGAAAAATTTGAGCAACTCAGAATGAAAGAAGATTGCAACGTTGTTGCATACTTCCAATATGTTGACGAAATAACCAGTACTCTGGAAGGATTGAGAGAGTCAGTTAACAAGAAGACAATTATACGGAAGATTCTTAGAACGTTACCAAGGAGATTCAACCCAAAGGTATCAGTCTTAGAATACAGTGCAAATCTGGACAAACTTAGCAAAGAGGAATTACATGGAGTTCTCATAGCATATGAAATGATACTTGATGAAGAAGAGGGTACTTCGCATCTAGAAACTGCGTTTGTTGCATCTAAGAAAACCAATAAGGATAAACAACCTTCAATTGAAAATACATGCACCCGCAAGTGTGAAGAAAAGGGAGATGATGAAGAAGGTCTTTCAGATGAAGAATATGCTTGCTTCATGAGAAAACTAAAAATTGGTAAGGGAAAATTCAAAGGTAAACTTCCATTGATATGTTTCAGTTGTAACGAGGTTGGGAATTTTCCAGCAAAATGTCCAAACAGAAGTAATGGCAACTCAAAAGGAAAGAAAGGCTTTAATAAATTCAACAAGCAAGGATCCAAAAGGAACTTTCTCTCTAAAGAAGATAGCTCATCATCGGATGAAGACAATGAAAGTGAAGAAGAAGCCAATGAGAGAGCATTTTTTATGGCCAAGCACAATAAACAAGAGGTATCAAACAATGAAGAAGAAGGATGGGCCATACAAGAATTTTATGAGGAAGAAATCAATCTTATAAAATATCTTAAGGAAGAGAAGTACCGTTCCAATACTCTTGAAGAACAAGTTCAAGGTCTCAAAATTGAAGTTGAAGGACACAAATGAATTGAAGAGTCACTTCAAAAGAAGTTGGAAGAAAGCAACCAAGAAAGGGAAGAATTAGAAGCCAAATTAGTCTTGCTGCGTGAGGAAGTGAAGAAAGGGAAAAATATCCAAAACTATGCCAACAACTCAAGGGCATTGGAAGAACTCATCAACAATCAACGATCTTACAAAGAAAAAACTGGCATTGGTTACAAAGAAGAAGAAGCAGGACCTTCTACAAAAAAATACAATGAACCTATGAGATCTGACATGCATGTAGACTTCATTGGACAAGATTCGCAAGAACAGCCTTGGAAGACAATTCCTCAACGAAAATCTCCATCTAGGTACCAAAATATTTTTTATGGTTACATTTATTCATGTGGAAAATTTGGTCATAAAGTTATAGAATGTTTCACGTACCCTAGGAATGAATACAATTCCAGGAGATCTGTCAAAGATGAACCTCCTAGGGCTCAGCAAAACATCAATAGATTTGAACATTTAAGAAATAATATTGAATGTTACAAATGTCGAAACTTTGGACACATAGCCAAAGACTACAGACTTGAAAATCCTTCAGAAGAATATTTGAAGCCACAGAATGAACGAACATGGAAGAAGAAGAAGAATGATAATTGTGCTCTCGCTTTCAAGGCTCAAAAGAACAAAGATGTGTGGTATGTTGATAGTGGTTGCTCAACGCATATGACTAGAGATAGAAATAAATTTGTATCTCTGAAAGAGAAGAATGATGGAACCGTGTCCTTTGGAAATGATGGATCTTCAAATGTTATAGGATCAGGTACTGTCACTCTCGGAAGCAAAGATGCTCTAGCCAAGAATGTTCTATTGGTTGAAAACATGAATCACAATCTACTCAGTGTTGGAAAAATGTGTGATCAAGGACACACAATACTATTCAACTCCACGAAATATGAAATCAAGAAATGTGTGTATGGTGAAATTGTGGCTATAGCAAGTCGAGCTCCAAACAACATATATGTTGTGGATGAAGCAACTAAAGCATGTCTAATAGCTAAAGAGGATGATACAACAATTAGTAGCAATGATGATCGACTAAGTAAGAAGTTTTCTACAAAGGTGCAAACTAATTTCGAGATGTCTTTACTTGGTGAGATGACATACTTCTTAAGGCTTCAAATATCTCAGCAAGAGAAAGGAATATTTATATGTCAAGCTAAGTACATCAAGGAAATGCTCAAGAAATTTAAAATGGAAGATTGCAAACCCATCCTTACTCCAATGGTAACAGGTTTCAAATTGAGCATAGACGACTCATCTAAGGATGTGGATCAAAGGTTGTACAGATCTATGATTACTAGTCTTCTATATGTAACATCCTCCTAACTAGATGTTATGCAAGCAGTTGGACAAGTAGCAAGATTCCAAGTAGCACCAAAAGAATTTCATATTAAATATTCACCAGCATTGGAATATATTCGCCAGAAGCTTGGGATTCTCCCAAGTTCTCATTAGATTTTCCCTTTTCAGAATATAAAAGGGGAGTGGAAGTAGAGTACAAGTCTGCAGGATGGTTGTGTGTGAGGGGGAGTGGAAGTGTGCACAAGTCCGCAGGATGGTTGTGTTTCAGGGGGAGTTACCCTTTTCCATTGATGTCAAAGGGGGAGAGGATGTTGTAAGAAGAGGTGTCATGATTGCAGGGGGAGTAATTGTGTTGCCATCAATGCCAAAGGGGGAGATTGTTGATTAGTGGTTTTCATTGATATCAACCCAAGCAGAACCAGGGGATAATCCAATATTGCATGGAAATTTTGACCTACCAAATTAATATATTTTGGGTCAATAATGCTTTTGATTTTTTCTACCTTTCGAGATGTTTCTGTTGATATGTGGCACGCCAGTTAGTGGGCTAAAATCCCATGGGGTTGGGGCATGGGTCATTGAAAAGTCATAATTAATATTTTTTAAGCTCCTAAAATCCCTCCCATGTTCACTTCTTGAAGCCCCTCTCAACCTAAGCATTTATATAAATTGTGATCCTCATTTCCTCCTTATGCAAGGGATTTCGCCATCTGAAACAGTTCATCGTGGAATTTTCTCTCTAATGTTTTTTCTACGAAGGTTCAGAAGCTGAAATTTTTATGAGGTGAAGCTAAAATCCTGAGGAAGATTCTATAAACATTTCAGATAAAGGTGCGCAATATTTTTGGAGATATGATCTGTGGAAGTCAGATTTTTTGCAGGCTCCTGAAATTCATCTCAAATAAGTGACCTTTGTAAAATTGTCATAAATATCTCTCTGAGTATCGGATTGAAATTATGTAAAAAGTGGTAGATATTTCATAGTCGGTAGTTTTCAGTCTATAAATTTTATATCCAAATGAAGAAACAATGACATGTGGCACGGCGTTCAAGTGTGCTCTGCTGAAACAGTCCATAATTAAAGCATTGTGAGAGATTGGGTATAACTCTCCCTTGAAGAATGCAAATTGGGTTAGTCTTGTGGAATTGGAAAGATGACTCGGAGGACTACTACAGGACTGAAAATTAGATATTGAGGATCTAAAATAACAAAGATACACCAGATTCAATATCGAGCTCCTAGAAGGCAAAGAGAAAGCTAGATCATGTGTTTTCAAGGGTTGCAAAGTACCAGACTTTCTAGGGTAGAAAAGCAAAGCAAGGTGTAGCAGAGGGTAACATGAAAATAGCATCAACCAAGGTGCATAATAGCAACAACAAGTTCATCCTATGAAGTCTTCAAGTGGGCAACACTGCATGCAATCATTGTAAAGGTATCATTGTACTAAGTCATTGTAAATACTTTATTGTAAAAATTGTACTAGTATCTATCTACCAAGGGTTGAAGAGGCAATGTTGAGAGGTCTAGGATCATCATTATATGGTTGTGTCAAAGTTGGGGTTATGGTCTAGTATATCTTCTTCTTCTGCATCATTCTATATCATTTTAAAGTGGACCATTTTCCCTAGTATGGGAGTCCATTCTTCTTTTATTCTTCTATAGGGTGGTAGGGTGGTAGTAGGGTGAGTTGTAGCTCATTGGGTGTTGGGGCATCCGTTCAGTTGACTACTGAAGAATCTTGGGTGTTGGAGTGTCCATCCAGTGGGAGTTGGAGAAGAATGCTTTTCTAGATTCTAGGAAGTTGGAGCTTTATTTTCAATTGGAGTTGAATATTAAAGAATTATTAGAAAATAATTAGGTGGTTTTTGTCCCGGAGTGGGTTTCCACCTTAAAAAATGTGTGCATTTTTTTTCCTCTTGTTTGCTGCTATCATTGTACAAACACTGATAATAATTGAAGATTAACTAATGCTCTAATTGAAAGAAATACTGATTCACCCCCCCCCCCCCTCAGTATTTCCAAAAATTGGTTTCAGAGCTTGGTTCCTTCAATAGCAATTTAACAGCTGGAAGGAGGTCATGGAGAATACCAAGAATGGTGTACCTCTATTCAATGAAAATAATTATGCACTTTGGAAAGGAAGAATGGAGGTTTATCTCTTGGCGCAAGGTTACGAAGTATGGGACACTGTTCAAAATGGATTTACATCAACTGCGGATGAACAAGGTAAGAAGAATTTGGTAAATGATGCAAAAGAAAAGAATATTATTATCAGTGGACTTATTGAATCTGCTTATCATAAGGTGTTGGGTTGTAAAACCACCAAAAATGTATGGGACAAGATTGAGAATATATATGCAGGTGACTCAAATGTCAAAGAAGCAAAGCTTCAAATCTATAGAGCAAAATTTGAGCAACTCAGAATGAAAGAAGATTGCAACATTGTTGCATACTTCCAATACGTTGATGAAATAACCAATACTCTGGAAGGATTGGGAGAGCCAATTGACGAGAAGACTATTATATGGAAGATTCTTAGAACGTTACCAGGGAGATTCAACCCAAAGGTATCGGTCTTAGAATACAGTGCAAATCTGGACAAACTCAGCAAAAAGGAATTACATGGAGTTCTCATAGCATATGAAATGAGATTTGATGAAGAAGAGGGTACTTCGCATCTAGAAACTGCGTTCGTTGCATCTAAGAAAACCAATAAGGATAAACAACCTTCAATTGAAAAGACATGCACCTACAAGTGTGAAGAAAAGGGAGATGATGAAGAAGGTCTTTTAGATGAAGAATATGCTTACTTCACGAGAAAACTACAAATTGGTAAGGGACAATTCAAAGGTAAACTTCCATTGATATGTTTCAGCTGTAATGAGGTTGGGCATTTTGCAGCAAAATGTCCAAACAAAAGTAATGGCAACTCAAAGAGAAAGAAAGGCTTTAAGAAATTCAACAAGCAAGGATCCAAAATGAACTTTCTCTCTAAAGAAGATAGCTCATCATCCGATGAAGACAATGATAGTGAAGAAGAAGCCAATGAGAGAGTATTGTTTATGGCCAAGCACAATAAACCCAAGCATAATAAACAAGAGGTATCAAACAACGAAGAAGAAGGATGGACCATAGAAGAATTTTATGAGGAAGAAATCAAGCTTATAAAAGATCTCAAGGCAGAGAAGATCTGTTCCAAAACTCTTGAAGAACAAGTTCAAGGTCTCAAAATTGAAGTTGAAGAACACAAATGCATTGAAGAGTCACTTCAAAAGAAGTTGGAAGAAAGCAACCAAGAAAGGGAAGAATTAGAAGCCGAAGTAGTCTCGTTGCATGAGGAAGTGAAGAAAGGAAAAACTCTCCAAAACTATGCCAACAACTCAAGGACATTGGAAGAACTCATCAACAATCAACAATCTTACAATGACAAAAATGGCATCAATTACAAAGAAGAAGAAGCAAGACCTTCTACAACAAAATACAATGAACCTATGATATCTGACATGCATGTAGACTTCATTGGACAAGATTCGCAAGAACAGCCTTGGAATACAATTCCTCGACGAAAATTTCCATCCAGGTACCAACATATTTTTGATGGCTACTGTTATTCATGTGGAAAATTTGGTCATAAAGTTGTAGAATGTTGCACGTACCCTAGGAACGAATACAATTCCAGGAGATCTGTCAAATATGAACCTCCCAGGGCTCAGCGAAACATGAATAGATTTTAACATTTAAGAAATAATATTGAATGTTACAAATGTCGCAACTTTGGACACATAGCCGAAGACTACAGACTTGAAAATCCTCTAGAAGAATCTTTGAAGCCACAGAACGAACGACACATGGAAGAAGAAGAAGAATGATAATTGTGCTCTCACTTTCAAGGCTCAAAAGAACAAATATGTGTGGTATGTTGATAGCAGTTGCTCAACGCATATGACTGGAGATAGAAATAAATTTTTATCTCTGAAATATAAGAAGGATGGAACCGTGTCCTTTGGAAATGATGGATCTTCAAATGTTATAGGATCAGGTACTGTCACTCTCGGAAGCAAAGATTCTCTAGCCAAGAATTTTCTATTGGTTGAAAACATGAATCACAATCTTCTTAGTGTTGGACAAATGTGTGATCAAGGACACGCAATACTATTCAACTCCACGAAATGTGAAATCAGGAAAGGCATGTATGGTGAAATTGTGGCTACAGCAAGTTGAGCTCCAAATGACATATATGTTCTGGATGAAGCAACTAAATCATGTCTAATAGCTAAAGAGGATGATACAATAATTGGTAGCAATGATGTTCGACTAGGTAAGAAGTTTTCTACAAAGATGCAAAGTAATTTCGAGATGTCTTTAGTTGGTGAGATGACATACTTCTTAGGGTTTCAAATATCTCAGCAAGAGAAATGAATATTTATATATCAAGCCAAGTACATCAAGGAAATGCTCAAGAAATTTAAAATGGAAGATTGCAAACCCATCCTTACTCCAATGGTAACAGGTTGCAAATTGAGCATAGACAACTCATCTAAGGATGTGGATCAACGGTTGTACAGATCTATGATTAATAGTCTTCTATATGCAATAGCCTCTTGACCAAATGTTATGCAAGAAGCTAGACAAGTAGCAAGATTCCAAGCAGCACCAAAAGAATCACATATTAAATATTCACCAGCATTGGAATATCTTTGCCAGAAGCTTGGGATTCTCCCAAGTTCTCATTAGATTTTCCTTTTTTCAGAATATAAAGGGGGAGTGGAAGTAGATTACAGGTTTGTAGGATGGTTGTGTGTCAGGGGGAGTGGAAGTGTGTACAGGGCCGCAGGATGGTTGTGTTTTAGGGGGAGTTACCCTTTGCCATTGATGTCAAAGGGGGAGAGGATTTTGTAGGAAGAGGTGTCATGATCACAGGGTGAGTACTTGTGTTGCCATCAATGCCAAAGGGGGAGATTGTTGATCAGCGGTTGTCATTGATGTCAACCCAAGTAGCACCAGGGGCTAACCCAATATTGCATGGAAATTTTGACTTACCAAATTAATATATTCTAGGTCAACAATGATTTTTATGGTGTCTAATTTTCGAGATGTTTCCATTGATATATGGCATGCCGTGTAATTCTTCACGGTTTGAGAGATATTCATGTTACAATTTTGTACCCCCAGTTAGTGGGCTAAAAACCCATGGGGTTGGGACATGGGTTATTGAAAATTCATAATTAATATTTTTTAAGCTCATAAAATCCCTCATACGTTCACTTGTTGAAGCTCCTCTCAACCTAAGCATTTATATAAATTGTGATCCTCATTTCCTCCTTATGCAAGGGATTTCACCATCTAAAACAGGTCATTGTGGAATTTTCGCTCTAATGTTTTTTCTACGAAGGTTCAGAAGCTGAAATTTTTATGAGGCAAAGCTGAAATCCTGAGGAAGATTCTGTAAACATTTCAGATCAAGGTGCACAATATTTTTGGAGATATGATCTGTGGAAGTCAGATTTTTTGCGGGCTCCTGAAATTCATCTCAAATAAGTGACCTTTGTAAAATCGTCATAAATATTTCTCTAAGTATAGGATTGAAATTCCATAAAAATTCACAGATAGTGCACATTCTATAGTTTTTCCTCTATAAATTTTAGATCCAAATGAAGAAACAGTGACACATGGCATTTCGTACAAGTGTGCTATGCTGAAATAGTCCATAATTAGGGCATTGTGAGAGATTGGGTATAACTCTCTCTTGAAGAATCCAAATTGGGTCAAACCTATGGCATTATAAAGACAACTCAGAGGACTAATATAGGACCAAAAATCAGATATTGAGGATATGAAATAACAGAGATACACTAGATTCAATATTGAGCTCCTAGAAGGCAAAGAAAAAGCTAGATCATGTGTTGTCAAGCGTTGCAAAGGACTAGACGTTCTAGGGCAGCAAAGCAAAGCAAGGTGCAACTGAGGGTAGCATGAAAAGAGCATCAACCAAGGTGCATAATAGCAGCCAGAATTTCATCCTATGAAGTCTTCAAGTGGGCAGCACTGCATGCAATCATTGTAAAGGTATCATTGTACTAAGTCATTGTAAATACATTATTGTAAAAATTGTACTAGTATCTATCTGCCAAGGGTTGAAGAGGAAGTGTTGGGAGGTATAGGATCATCATTAGGTGGTTGTGTCAAAGTTGGGGTTATGGTCTAGTATATCTTCTTCTTTTGCATCATTCTATATCATTGTAAAGTGGACCATTTTCCCTGGTACCGGAGTCCATTCTTATTTTATTCTTCTATAGGGTGGTAGGGTGGTGGTAGGGTGAGTTTTAGCTCATTGGGTGTTGAAGCATTTGTTCAGTTGACTACTGAAGAATTTTGAGCATTGGAGTGTCCATCCAGTGGGAGCTGGAGAAGAATGCTTTTCTAGATTCTAGGAAGTTGGAGCTTTATTTTCAATTGGAGTTGAATATTAAAGAATTATTAGAAAAGCATTAGGTGGTTTTTTTCCCGAAGTGGGCCTCCACCTTAAAAATTGTGTGCATTTGTGTTCCTCTTCTCACTATTATTATCATTGTAAGCAACACCATAATTCTTGAACACACCAATGCTTCAATTTATAATACTTATTCAAAAACCCCCCCCCTTAGTATTTCCAACAGAGACCATGCAAGATCTTTCCAAGGAGATCAAAGAGATGTGGGTGGATAGAATAAGGGAATCTGTTAGGAGATTTCATCAAGGAGAAAGTTCTAACATGTCTCATTATGGGACTGGTCAACCTGTGAGCTTGCCACAAGCTCCACAGGCCTCACAACACTCTACTATGTCTACCTTCTTGGCTGTAGAGAATGAAGGACCACAAGAGAAAACCTAGCTAGAAGGTTACTTTGTGGAATATGACTCTTAGAGTCAAAGATTCAAGGATAACTTGAGTTTCCAAGACTTTTTCCATCTCAAGGACCGGAGGAGACCATGACAGTAGTATAGAGATGGTGGTTTCTTTCATGGGAGACACCACACTATGGGAAGATTCGTTTTGCCCAAGTTTGATGGATCATCCTCTTGTTCTGCCAAAGCATGGGTGGAAAAGCTGGATATCTATTTCGAGTTGAACAAAGTCCCTGAAGTAGAAGCCATCAAGATTGTAGCACTACACTTTGAGGGTGAAGCCTAGAATTGGTGGTTCTATGGGTTGTCTACATTGGGACACAACAATGTGTCTACCTATGCTGAGTTCACTAGAGGACTGGTGGAGAGATTTGACTGGAAGGATCCCGAGGCACCTTTCATAAGCCTTGCAAAGCTGAAGCAGATAGGAGATGTAGAGGCTTATCTCTCTGAGTTCCTAAGATTATCATTCATGGTCCCTGATCTATCTGTAGCAAGGAGAGTCTACATGTTCATTGATGGCCTCGAGGAACCGTTGCATGGGTTGGTTAAGTCTACCAAGCCCATCACTTTGCATGATACCATTGAGAGAGCTAGAGATCTCCAAGATGCCTTGCCAAGGGCAAAGCCAAATTTCCAAAGCAAAGCCCCTCACTCTTCTAAGGGAAAAGAAGGGAAAGTTGCTCCTCCCAAGGAGAGCTCACTAAAGAAACCTATTGACATTGATCTCTAGAGAGAGTTGAGGAAAAAGAGATTGTGTTTCACTTTCCAAGAGCCATGGGTACCGGGACATAGATGTGCTGCTGGAAGGGCACATTATATAGAAGTATTCTGATATTTTGAGGAGGAATATGGGAATGATGGACCTAAGAGGGGTCATAGCGTTGGTGATGATGAGGAGGAAGATCAATCAACATCCAAAGATGAAGAGGGAGCCTTTGCTCCAACAAGTGGGAATCTTGCCTCTTTGAGAGGAGTGCCTACGTACTTTACCCTAAGAGTAAAAGGCTCAGTCATGAACCAGGGAGTGTCTATTATGATTGACAGTGGGGCAACCCACAAATTTATTGATGCCCACCTTGTGCAGAGGAGAGGAATCCCCACTAACACTTTTGATGGGTTTTCTATTTTGGTCCCGGGAGATAGAACCATGCAATGCATGCAATATGTTCCATCACTTTCTGTCACTATGGGATCCTACAATTTGGTGGATCACTTCTTTGTAGTTGACATACCAGAAACCAATATCATTTTGGGTGTCTAGTGGTTGAGTACCTTGGGGAAGGTTACCACTGACTGGAAAGCCTTGTAGATGGAGTGGGTGGACTTGAAGAGTGGGAAACCATAAATAATTCAAGGCATGTACACTTATCCTGCACCTAATGTTTCCACACAAACAACAGAGATGGATTTGTGCAGTGGAAGCAAGGATCTCATAGTTCCTTCTCTCATGTTTATGAGAATGATACAAGAAACATTCCTACCTCATGGCAAGCCACTTGGAATGTCATTAGATTCTGATCTTGTGGGGAAAGCCTCACAAAGAGCTGCTCCAAATATAGATCAAGCAAGGATTGGAGAAATGAAATAGAAAACTACAACACTGTGGGAGGAAGAAAAGGGGAGGATCAGCCTCCCAACAAACAATTTTGGCATGTGTAATGTCAAAGAAGCAATCAGCAACAAGGCAAGCACCACCATAGATGCATCAGTAGCATTGTCATTGTTGAGCTGTGTGCATCCATATTGGAGATATCAACTCCTTGTGGAGTACTCCAAAGATCTACAGACCGGGATGATATTATATGGCATGAATAAAGGGGGAGGCTATTTGTTCCATGAAGGGATCATCTATCATCTTGGTAAAGTATTCTTATCTCAAGCCTTCAAGCTTAAGAAAGATATAATACAAAGAACACACAAAGAGTTCCTTTCCAACTATATGTAGTCAGCAAAGATCTACACCCTAATCATGAGGAGTTTTTATTGGGAAGGTATGAAGGAGGAACTACATCAACACTTACAAGAGTGCAATAGTTATGAGGAGTTGGGACAACCAAAAGACTCTATGCAGGAGTCATTTCAGCCATCTCTTCCTTCTCTTACAGGAGGAGAAATGCCCATGTCCAACTCCATGTGTGTGGGAGACTTGAATGGCAAAGAATATGATCTTATGGAGCCTGTTTATTTTTC
The DNA here is from genome assembly GCA_034641835.2 of Pinus albicaulis. Classification (NCBI taxonomy): domain Eukaryota; kingdom Viridiplantae; phylum Streptophyta; class Pinopsida; order Pinales; family Pinaceae; genus Pinus; species Pinus albicaulis. The sequence goes on from CM076570.1 coordinate 1,603,946,947, forward strand.
TGATTTAACATATTCTCTTACCATATGTATGCAAGCCATGGCTCCTACAAGGAGTGATATTACATGTAGATCTCATGGCATTGGTGAGACATATAAAAATTCTAAATCTGGTCACCCCCTTGAGGTACAAAGGGAGATTCTTTTTCATGATGGGTGCTTGCCAAAGGCACCTAACTTGAATATCACTTTCAGCCATGTCAAACTGACTCATGCAGCAAATGTGTGGTGGGAGTACCACTTACCACACTCAGATCTACTAAAGACAAGGAGTGCATTGCGTTGGTATCTTATGTGGGATTGTGACCCACCTCCTCAAGTGAAAATTTCAGTTTGCATATATGTAATTTTGCTTTGATACATAGATGATATATTGGTATTGTTTATGGGTTCATATGGGCAAGGAGTGGGCAGTGTATATGTACCACATGGGATGGGACTTCAACTTTTACTTCATGATACATGTTTTAGATGTGACATTGCTTCACCCATGTTTATTTCTGTTGAGTTTTACACTCGTGAAGGGATGGACTATGCCCCTATTATGTTAACATTGGAGGAGCAATTTTGGATGTATTGGCTTAATGAGAACTTGGCCCAAGATGAAGACTTGATCCTTGATGGTTCCATAAATGGAGAAGGAGAAGATCTACAGCTCTTACCCTATTAGTTGCTTGAGGACAAGCAACATTTTGCAGGGGAGGACTGTAATGTTCCCACTTGGCCTTAGCTAAGAGGAACATTCAATTTTGTTTTAATTTCTGTTGCATGAATAAATGAATAAAGGAGTACATGTAAAACTCCTAAAAATTCTGAATAAATCAATGCCCATGTGAACAAAGACAAATCAGCGCCATGTAAATAATCACTTTCAGGTTTGAAAGAGGTTTGAGCTAAATATTGGGTCAACCTTGACCAAATCAACAGTGTTGTCTAGGTTCATTGCATCTCCAAAAGGGACAACACAGTTCTAGAAGGAAGCCTCTCATGTGAAAAGGGCTAATTGATCAATATGGTTTAGGGTTTGCAAAATCTTTCTCATCTTATAAAAGGAAAAGGAGGGTAGCAAGAGAAGGTTGTTGATTGATCATATTTTTAAGTATTTGTCTGCTTAGACAAATACCATTCTTTATTGTTTAGTGGAGGATTGTATTTGGAATTCCTATGCAGGGATTTCACCTCTTCCTTTAAGGAATCTTGGAGGAGTGTTTTTTGAATTGAACCACTATCAGGCTTGAGGCCAAGCTCTACTTTCATTAGCAGCACTGATCCATTGAGGGTTTTTCTGCTTCTGCAAGTTTCAGCAAGTGGGAGTCTAGATCTGTAGAGATCTACTGTATTTTTGGGAGCCTCTTCCCATGGAGTGTGTTCTTTAACCTCCTGCAAGAGTGTCTCTTCTTCTTGTACTTTAGATATGCAATTTTATAGTGGTTATCTATGTCATTTAAGCTACAACATTGCTTATTTTGAAAGACTGCGTTATTTTGGTGAGGATCTCTTTATGGTGTTTTACTCATAGTTTAGATCTGAAATCTCTAGTACTGGGCTTTTCCTTCCACTTGGTGATCCATGGATTAGCTTGCTGATACATGTTTTGTTTAGATCTGATCCATTGTAATGAAATGTTGTATTCAGAAATTTACTGTAGCATTTTATAGTTCTGCAACTTGTTTCTTAGATCTACTCTTGTTTATGCATGATTTTTCCGAAATTTCAAATGGATATTTAAGGGAAAACTATCTAGTTTCCAGATATGGAATAGATCTGATGTTGTGTCCATAGATCTACCCTAGATCTGAGTTGTAACTTCCAGCTGCTAGAGCTCCTTAAAAATAACACTGTTGAACCATTTCTGCAAATGTACATGTGTTATAGCTCTCTTTTCTGAAGTTTCTTGTTGTATTGTCTCTTACATTCTACTGTATAGTGAAAGGGCTTCATCATAATGCTGATTTGCTACTGTATTATGGAAATATAAACCTCCTTGCTGATCTCCACTGAATATCTGATAAAACTGTGCAATTTCTTGAAGCAATGTTTTCATTTGGCTACAACCTTCCTCTTTGGGTGCTTTTTAGCTAGTCTAGTTTTTGGGAGATCTCTTTAATGTATCTAAACTGATTTTTTTAGATGAAATTCCATATATAAGTCCCATACAGCATAAATAAGAGGAACCAAGCCCTAATCTATGTTTTTGTTGCATATTTTTTCTTATACAGTGTTTTCCTTGAGCACATTGTTGATATTCCTAAATACCCAAGAAACTAAAAAATTGATATTAACGTGGTTAGACAACTTCCAAATCTCGCCAGCAAAGGAGCAAGCAAGGAATATGTGCAATACCTCATTTTCCACACTACATCGGGTATATCCTAGGCCCCTCAAATCCTATTCTAAAGAGACTCTCCCAAGTTAGAATCTTGTTTAACCCTCTTCATCCTCTCTTTTCATTTTTCATGTGGGATATGAAGACCAGCCATAATATGTAGAGGGGAATTGAAAGAATCAAGAGGAAAAAAATGATTAAAAATGATTGTTGATCTAAAAGATTTTGGATGAGCCTTTGACATGTTAACTGCAGGAAAAGTTTTTATTGGGCATAGGTAGAATCCAATGAGTGGGCTTCACCTGGAAGTGTCATCCCAAAGGAAGAAAGTTAAGCGATTAAAGAATTAAAGTAAAATAAAAGGAGGGCATTCCTTCCCAGTTGTGAACATAGAGAGTTAATTTCTCAGCAACTTCCAAGTGGATGTTCGTTAGTTTTATACCTATCTAGTGCCAAAACCATTTTCGACAAGGTAACTTTCTATAGATAAGCTACCCCTAAGCCCCAAAAGGTCAAAATAAATTGAGCAATCTCATCAGATAAATGGTCAAGATTGATTCAATGGGTGTCAATCGCAGAAGCACCTTCAGCTCCACTTCGTAAAGTTGTTGCCTACCTCCAAGTAACTCGTAAAACTCTCACCATTGAATTCTTGTCCATATCCTAAAACTTAATAAACCATCATCCAAAACCCTCCAATTCTAACAAACTAAACCTTCGATTCATGCCAAACCCTTAATGGAAACAAAAGTATAAATTTGTGATCTATTCTACTCTTACCACTTGTCAGACCTTTGTTTCAACCTATATGATTGATAATTGAGTAGTGACGACCCATTCAAAATTGTGGAGTTAGGGTTGTATCATCATATATCCCCTGTGATATTCGACTTCCTTCAGGTTATCTCCTCGCTTGAAAATTGCTACATCAAGGAGAAAAATTTCTTCGTGTCTTCCATTGGTGGAATGAACCTCAACCAGCGAGGCTTTCAAGTATATATAGAATATCCTCAATGAGTTGTAGTATTTTCTTCCACAAAGGTTAAAATTTCAAGCTCTTTAGGAAATTCATCTACAGTAGACCTCACAGGGGAGGAAGGACAAATAATAGATTGAGAAATAGAAGGGCTAGAGAATAAATTCAACAGAAATTGGCATCACACTCAGTCTCTTATCAGACTAGGCTCCTACCTGCTATGGACTTGGAAAGGAATAAAATGAAGAACTCTTTACATCACCCTACAACATAGTCTCTCCCATCATGGTCACAACTCAAGACTATAAACCTATATCTAGACATGGCCAACATCCCATTAGAGAATAAAATAAATTAGCACAGGAAGTCTAGAGAAATTTTTTACAACGAATTGAGTAGAAGTGCTTTGAATATCACCAAAGAAGAGAAGCTATTAGAATAGGCTTCCATAAGGGTTAAGCATGAAAAGGACAACTGCAGGGCACTCCATTTGCATAATGAAAGCTTTAAAGAACTTATTACCAAGCTAGGTGTAAATCCATATGAAAAAATTGATGTGAAGACCATTATCCAATGCTCATAGTCTTAAATTTAGGAGCAGTGGAAAAAATCAAAATTCTTGTAAGTGATCATGTGTAGTGAAAAGAGATGGCACTAGTGGAGAATGGAAAATAAATCTTATCTAAGGAGCTGATATAAAGAAATGGTGAGGTGTTATTCCTCAAACAATAGGTGGTTGAACTATAGAAAAAATTGATTCCCATATTGTGTTGTCATTATGCCAACAAATCCACAAAATCCCACAGATCAATTGAATAAAGCCCTCATAAAGTTACAACTGTTAGAGAATGAGATTAAGAAGTTACAAAGTGATCTGGAGTGTACCAAACATGCTCTCATAGAAACCAAGAAATAGTTGGAGACATCTAGAAGCAATGCAAAAAAAGTAAAAAAAAAATTGAAGGTTACAAATGACAGGATCATAGAGTTGAAGAACAGATTAAAAGGGAACAAGACCTTGATTGAGGCCAAGCAATTAATTTGGGATGAGATCATCTCTGAAATGAAGAAAATAGGGGATCACATCACCTTAGTAGCAAGTAAAAATATCACCATCAAATATACTCAAAATTTCATTATGTTTTCCAAATAAGAGGATGTCAAAAATGCCAAGAAAACTGAAAATATTATCAAGTACCTCAAAAAAAATCCTATAAGTGAATTGAGGAAAATGGTTATTTCTGATAGGAAATGGGAAATAAAAGAAATTTCCAATATGGTTTAGAAAGAAGAAGCCAAAACCAAAGATGAGGAGTGCTTAAGAGATTTATTAAAATTTGTGGTTGCCTTTGATTTGAGTTTTGATAGAAGAACAAGGGTTGGGTTTCCCAACTATTGAAATGCCTTGGGGAACTTAGTCCCATGGGAGAAGTATCAATAATCATTGGTACAGGAAAAGCTAAAAATGTATTCTTCTAATGAGAAGACTCCCACCCTTAAAGGAAAAACTATAGTTAATTTTATGAGGGATTTCCAGCTACTTTAGATGGTGAGGAATTTCTTCATTGACAAGCCAAATTACACCAAGTTGAGCATCATGAAGGTAGAATACCAATACTAATTTCTCTCTCCTTTCCTAAACCCAACTCTATGGAATAAATGTGATCAACTCGTTAATCCATCTCAATTACAAATCATAGATCCTCGGTCCCTCCCACTGGAACCATCAAGGAAACAATGAAGATATTTTGTTGTGTCAATAATTACACCTCATGTTATTTGATGTCTTATAAATATTTTATTCCTGGAATGTAATAAAAGATTTTATATGATAGTTAGTAAAATCATGCTAGTAGCACACTTGAAAAATTTATATGGGAGGAATTTATGATAAGATCAAGAAAGAATATTTTATAAGGGTTATTCATCTAAGGGACCCTATAAAACAACTTAAGAGATTCATTAAAATGGTTTTGAATTTTGGGTTCTAGAGGAAACTCTAAACTGTGAATTTTGCAAGTGTTTGAATAACTACAAATGCATGATCCTTTTGTGGATTAATAAAGAAGGGTTGATGTTAATGGACCTGCGAACATTCAGGGGATCTCTCAGATATGAAGTCGAAACTATACCTCACACTATTCGGAGTAGGAGTCCCAATAGTGGGGTGTTAATGATCTGGTTTGCAAAAAAAATAGAGTGGTGCACAATGTCTTTGGAAAGAACAAATTTTTGATCCTGCAGAAAGTCAATTGCAATGCATGACATTTCCAACACACGAAGGGGAAAGGAAGTGCACCCCTTGGAAGCGTGTAATATTACACATATTTGAAGGAACACGTGAGAAAAATGACATAACATGAACTAACATGTGGAATAATTCAGAAGTTAAGGTGACGAATTAATACATCACCACACATCCAAAAATATTCATACAAATGCAAACATAATAGTTCATAAGCATATGCGTAAGTTAAATAAAATATATTGAAAATACAGCAAGAAACGTCCTACTATATCGACAACATATGCATGATAGAATGGTGACTTTGTTTTTTATTAAAAGTGATAGTACCAATCATACATACTCCATTGACAAACCACTTGCCCCAATAGTGGAACGTGAAGTTTATTCTCCAAAGAAGTATACTCCCGATACACTACAAAGAAGGCAAGGCTCTTACAAAACTCCCAAGCTCTTCCTAAGCCTAAGCCTAGCCAAAATATTGGCTCCCAAAAGCCTCTTACATGAGTTATGAGGATATATTTATAACAAAGGGGGGTGACTCTTTACATGCCCATTTGTGACTCTTGGAATCCCCTCTTGAAAATAACTCATTACATTACATTCTGGCACTTCACATTCCAATATGGAAACTTGGAATTTCACTTTTACAAACAATTACAAATAATATTACATTTTCCACTCATACCCATATGATACAAAATATGGTAGAGAGAACTTGACAACCTAACAAGACAAAACACTATGATGCTTGAATTTTGGTTAAATCTAGCTCAAAAGCTTCTACTTGATGCTTCTTGGTCACATATTGATGACAAGCTAAGTATTGTATGATGAAATCCCCAAACTGGGTGATGGTGTTTGGATGGAAGTGGACTCTAGCATCTATAACATCCGGGTACAATTGATTTGGAACCAATCTCAACTTCTTTCTCAAACAAGCACAACATTATTTTGATCTGGACAAGGCCACCAATGCAGTTTTGCATGTTTTGTCTATTCAGCTTGAAATCCTCCTTGGTGGTAATCTATTTCAAGTAGTCCAAGTACTTTTTGATCTCCTTCCTGACTTGATGTTTATGCTTAGGTTCGGTGAATGAGATGAATGATCTTGTCGGTTCTCACCATGAAATATAAACTGTTACATATTTGTACATATGAGGCCTAAATAATTCCAATGAAAGAGGCAAGTTGCTTGTTATTTTGGATTAACATCCAAACTCTAGGTGTCTCTAGCTTTTCTTGCAACTCCATTTTCTTCACCAAGGTCAGTGGTTCCCCCTTGTATTGTATTTTCCATTATTGCACGATGGTGATGGAAACTTGTACATTATCAAGAGTCTTGACAAATCCTTTTCTTTTATGTTGTAATCAATGCAAGTAGAAAACTACCTTATGTAAGGTCATGATCTCTTCATATAGGTCCCTCATGGTCTCTCCAGGTGTGGATACTTTAGCAAGTATCATTTCTCTCATTTCTGCCAAGTAGACCTATGCAAAAACTGCATTCTATGCTACTGTGTGGAGTTGTTCTATCTGTTGTTGGGTGTCCTATAGATTCTCTACCAACTGCTTATTTTTGGCCATTAGATATTGAGTGTTTGATCTTGCTACACCTTCAAAAGCCAAGCTGGCTTTGGAAATATCATTTGGATTCCTACTAGTTTCCACCACTATCACCCTCTCTCTAACGAATGCAAGTGATGCATGATCATCCGGAAAATGCTTTCTTCATGATTTTACAATCCTCTTATGGAGTTCATCATATGAAAGATTTCACACATCCATTACTAAATCATCATCAAGAGGCATTATGTTCCCTTCCCCACTCAGGGCTAACTCTATGGCTAGCGGTGGTGGAGTGTGAATGGTCACCTCTGGTGCACTTAGAATCAAGTCGACATCTTCATCGTGAGGCTTTGATTCTAGTTCCCTGTACACAACTTCAATCAAGTATTTAATCTCCTCAGCAATCTCTCAATCCCAAATCTATTCGCTCTCTCCCTCTACTGCTGGTTGGTTCTGTTCTTTCTCTTCAACCTGTATTGGAATCGTTTCTTTCATATGGCACCTTTTCTTCCTTCTTCTTTTTTCTTCTATTTCTCCTCCTATTCTTTCCTTATTTTCTCCCGTTCTTCCCTTATTTATTGTTCTTCTTTCTGCGCTCTCAATTCTGCTTCTTTCAAGCTCTTATTTTCTCTCTTTCTATGCTCTATTCTTTTTTTCCTCTACTTCCTCTTCGATTTTCCTACAAAAACTTCTTTTATGAGAATGGAATCCGCTTTCATCTTCCATCTTTTCTCTTCCTCAATTTTTTAGAAAAAATTCTCTTTCCCATGTCTTTTACTTGGTTTTTACCTCATTTTTTTTTTCTTATGGATTTTCTTCAATTTTTGGAGTGGTCTATGAAGTACCAACTATACTGATCAACTCGCGGGGTTTGGAGGAATTGTAGAAATTCTTCCATGGATCTTCCTCCGATAAATGAAATGTCTTGCTGACCTAATTGTAGTAGATTCTTGCACAATGGTCCTTCCAAATTCCCCATAGATCATACGGATTGAATTATTTTGTACCAAACCCAAACATTCCTATCAATTTTGCTTTGGTATCTCCAACTTTGAGATTCTTAATCTTGTATAATCCGATTTGAAAAGGAATAGTGGGTCACAATGCTTTTTTTTTGTTTTCAGTGTGGCTAACAAACCTGTGGCAAGATGATATGACACTTCTTGCATGAAAATATTTTCAGTGGCGTGCCTTTGAAAAATATGCAGTGACTTATGTCTGCTAAACACTCTAATAAGTGTGCCATCCGGTAAGGAAAACCACTCTACAATCTCTAAAATTTCCTCCATTTCTCCTCATTACATGCAAGGTGTGTCCTCCTCAAAGATAAGCTTGTATAGCAGAATGATGAAGTGACCAGTAAGTTGTTACATAAATCCTCTATGGTTGCAATTTGAAATAAACTTACAATAAATATGGATGACAGTTTCTCATGGTGTCCATGTATAGTTCATGCCAGGAAATTGATTTTGTGCATATATTGCATCTAGTAAGTATGCAAACATATAAAACATTTATTTCTCAGCCTGGGGGGATCCTAGGCTTGTGCTACATGGGCTCTCATCCAATGAGCCAACAAATATGACCTGTTGAACGACTTAATCTTGTTCACCACCTCATTCAATGAGATTTCCCAGTCTTTAGGAAAGGTCTTTGTGCTCTATTGACCATATATTATGTAGGCTAACTTGACCAAGGGTTGGTAGGCCTTCCTGAGCGACTTTATCTTGTATGAATGGGTGGATGTCTATCGAAACTTCGGGAAGATGATACATGCATTGATAATATTATTCCAGGGAGGAAGAAATATTTTTTCCATTTCTAGTGTTCAATGTCATAGTATTCACATCAATGTGTGAAACAATCTAGTTGAGGAAATCTGCACAATATGGGAAGGTTGGATATCTGCATGCAACCCTATATAATCTAGACCATTGGATATGAAGATATACCTGTCGATCTTCCATATCTACCTTGAAGTCCTTTGAAAACACGTATTTAACCATATTCCATGCTAGTGTTGACTCTTCTTTTATAAACAGTTGAGTGTCCACATATACTAGAAAGTTAATTGGGGCTTAGTCAAATGCTTCCCCATTACTTATTTTAGTGGTCTCTTTTGAAGCAACTCTATTTGGTGCCATGGTAACAATGAACACTAGAGAGAATTTCTCAACAACTATGGTACCCGTGGGATAGAAAAGGCACTAATGGTAAGCAAAAATCAATATTTCCAAATCTATTTTCAAGGCATGGCTAAGAAGAAAAAAGACAATCTAGAGATGATCAGAATCTGTATTAGGGGAAAAAATTTACCCAAAATTCAAGGTGCTCATAATTGCACCAAACAAGAATGACATCGATCGACCTGTCACCAGGAATCCAATGCAACTCATTTCGTCGAAAAACAAGTTTGGATGAAGAATTTATAGTCTTCCTATCACCATTTGGAACATCCAAATTAAAAAAAAAAAAAATGTAGCACATATACAGGTTGATGACATGGCAGCCTAGTTAGCAGGCAAGGAGTCTTCTCTAATTTTTTCCTCGTGGCACTGTGAAAAGTGTCACAACCAGATTCGCCAGGTTTGGTTTGAGAAGGTGAAATTTCCCACTATAATTATTAAATTCTGCATATGTTTAAACCTTGGGTTGGATGTATTATGGTGCACTGGATTTTAACCAAAGTCCGAAATACATATTGCAATGGTCGGGTTATACATATTACGGTGGCAATGTTTCATAGCCAAAGTTGAAACCATAGTCCAGAATAATTATTATGGTGGAGCACATATAATACAAAGTCTATTGTAAAATCAAGGTTTTTATGGCTCGCTATTCGTTGGCAAAATGTATGCGATGGAGCGGAGGTTGGGGTCAAACCCTTGACCTCCATCCACATAACCCCATGCCCTACCAATGGGCCGTGGGAAGCTCTTGTTACATGAAGGCCATGAAAATATATTTGAATGCATATTTTGACTCTGATTGAAAGAAGCAGGGTGCTATCCCCACGGGCCAATCCTCCTCCCATGAAACCACACCAGATGACCTCACTCCCAATGCCTAAGTTAATTGCACTTAGTGCGCATTAATACAAACTTATTCCCATATTATCCATTAATTAATACTCAGTTTAATATGGTGGGATTTTAGGCAGAATCTCCAAATTCAGAGCAGCCTCCAACTTTTGCAGGGCTAACTCATGTCCTCTCCAGTTTTAGAGGCAGTTTACTAGGAAAAATTTAATGAGGCCTATCTTGAGCAATTCTGACCAATTTTGGCTCAGGAAGAGACATTCCTAGAAGATTGGCATGATCTGAATTGAGTGGAACAACTTTCAGAGGAAAAGGATCAATTCTACAGAGATTTTTGTCACCTTGAATAATTTTCAAGCCTAGGGCCATCAAGAGAGAAGGCCATGGCTAGATCAGCTGAGACCAATATTGGCTCAAGAAGAGTCATTTTTATATGAATTTGATGCTCTGAACATAGTGGTATATTTTTCAGAGGTGTTGGATTAGTTATGCAAGTTTTTTTTATCACTTTGGAGATTAAACAAGCCCATGTCCACGAGGTTGGGAGGTCAAGACTAGATAAGTTGGAAACCAATTTCAATGATTAAATAGTCATTTTTTGGGTTTTTGGGTGTTATGAACCCAATGGAGTAGGTTGAAAATCCATTGAAGCACTATAGGTTCTTGTAATCATACATTTGACTCTTAATCCCAAGAGGGCATAACTAGTTGAAGCAGGTCCATGGAGATGTAGCCCATGAGGGGTGAAATTCATTATCATCAATTGTGTAATGTGATTGTTGTGAGTTATTTTTTCTATATTTCATTTTCTGTATATGAATTTTTAAAACCTAATTAACTCATAATTTTATCATTGAGGCACATAAAATTTGACACATAAACCCCTTCACAATTGGTTAACTTGAGACTATCCTAAACACACATTTTTTATAATGATAAGGGAGATAGCATAGCAATAACTAGTTTTCCCATATTCAGATCAAGTTGGTATCAGAGAAAATTTTAGATCAACTTAGCCAAGGTTAGCTAGAAAAATTAACTATTGGTTTTTGAATTGTGCAAGGAAAATTTAACTTCATGCAAGTTTATGTGTATACCTTCTCCTCAGAAGAAGTCAAGATTGAGAGCTTAGTTCTCAAATCACAACAAAGAAGCTTTGTATGCATTGTAGGTGTGATAGCAGCTTCATTAAGCATTTTTTTTAGTCAATATTCCTTAGAAAAACTCTTTGATAAAGAGATATTGCAAAAGCTCTACATCATGACTGATATGGTGAATGAGAAGTATTAAGATAGGAGGAAGAGCATTAGACTTCAAGAGAAGTTGATTTCCATGAAAGAGGAGAAGGAAAATCTTCTTGAAAATATGAATGAGATGGAGACTCAGCTCCATATTGCAAATGAGAACCCAGAAAGGATGCATGATATGGGGATTCAACTCCATGACACCAAGGAAACCTTAGCCAAGTATGTGCTTGAAAAATAGGTATGAAATTCAATTTTATATTCAATTTCCTCTCAAAATGAATGTGTAGGTACTTTTGAAAGACACACTAGAGGAAATGGGTCCAAATTATTGATGAATATGGGCCAGGAAGGTATAGGATTGGGAAAACATCCACAAGGCATAGTTGAGCCAATTTTTGTTGAGGAAAGGCCTAAGTATTTGGGTCTTGGTTATGGACAACATGATGGAGAAAGCTATAAACCCATGGAGGCACATGAAGGTGTTCCAAGAAGGACTTTCATTTCATGTTCATTACCTCAAACTTGTGAAGATTGTGTTCATGAGGAATGCAAAGGTTTTACACCCACTTTACAAGAAGGTGCTCATAAACATGCATCTAATGAGAATGGAAAAAAAGAGGATGTTGAAATCTCTAAAGTCTTTGAATGCATTGCTAGTATTATGAAGAGAGCCACTACCTCATCAAATTCACCTCCTCAATAAGGCCATAAAGGTGGATGTTCAAGGAAGAAATATGCTTTTAAAAAAGTTGATTTTGATTATGATAAACATGGCAAATTCTCACATAATATTTGGAGAAAGTTTTCATGTTAATTTTGTGGTTTGGATAACCATTACGTATCAATATGTTGGAAGAAGATATCCATGCATAGGAAACTTTAAAAGAACGAGAAGCAACCAGCAAAAGGTCCATTGGATAAAGAAAACCACGTTAAAAGGAAGATGCAATTGTTTTGCACTAATTTCCATAAGAAAGGTCATATTGTAGACAAGTGTTGGATTTTGTATCCAACAACTAATCCATGACATTTGAAGAAGGTGGAGAAAGAGAATGGAAAGAATAGAAAATAAGATTCCACCATTGATGTGGGTCAATATGATTCAGATGATGATGATGTGCAATTGAAAGAAGCGACATTGAAATGGTTAGATTTCTTATCCAATTAAGCCTTTGCATGTATTTTGATGATTGAAGCATTCTTTCATTGTTGAATTCATGTTTCATGTTTATGCCAAGAAGGTGATTGAAATTGGAGTATGTTGACTCACTTTATTACAGAAAAATTTGTTAATTTCAGCTCTTTAAGTACATGTACATATAAATTGGTTTCTTATAATTATGATTGTACTTGTGAAAGAGTTTAAGAATTGTATAAATGCATGGGAGTTTATGTATATGAACACTGGAATTTTGATGCTTTCATTGTGCTTGAAAATGCATGGTTAATTGGCTTGTGTTGGTCCATTTCTTTGTTTAACATGTATGTTGTCAACTTGAGAGTGTTGATGATTTGCACATGCATGAGTGGTTGACCTTTTTTGGTCGATTGTGTGTTACATGCATGTCATATCAACTTGGAATAGTTGATTATGTCTCTAAATATGAAAAGGATATGTTGACAAAGTGTTTCGTGAAATTTGGAATTCATTTTGTTTTGGGAAAAGAATCATCAAATTATTACACATGCTTATGCTTGACTTGAGAGTCAGTCGTTTGATGGATGTTTTCTTTTTTCAAAAATCATCGACAGATCACATAGATGTTTATTTTTGACACCAAGAAGTAAGAGTACATGGTGATGTTTACATGATGTGAAATTGTTTCTTTGAAGGAGCAAGAGGATATGTCATCAAGTTATGTTTCCTGCATGATGTGTTTTTCAGATTGATGGTTGTGTTTGTGACAATATGTCAAAAACAACGTTTGTAGTCGTTGTAAAATATTTTATGTGTTGACGCAAAGAGGAGAAGGAGATGGCAAATGCATTCTTTCAGATTTAGAATTAGGAACCATGGAGGTAAAAGAATGGTAATTTCTTTTCTTGTTATTACTGATGTTGGAACTCATTGTTGTAGTTCACTTAGATGGGCTTAATTTGGAAAAGTGGTTTCAAAGGAGAAGTTTGCATCGACTGCATGTTTTTGCAAAGGAGGAACATGATTCTCAGTGGGAGGAAATTAGTCAGTTTTCCAAGCACCAAGGAATTGATTTGGTACATAAAATTTGTATATTATTCAGCAAATATCCAACAAGTGTTGGATTGGGTCAACAACAAAAGGAGAACATTAGTTGAAGAGCCAAGCCATGTGCAAGGCAAGGCATGTCAATGAACCCAAGTGGTTGTCATGGAAATTTTTCCAAGTGGAATCAAGATGATAGAGTTTTGGAAATAGAATATTATTCAAATATCATGAGATAACCAGCTTTTTTGGGTCTGAAAACGTGTCAGTGGGAAGGAGTGATCAGAATTTGGATTAGGGGCAAAAATTTACCTGAAATTCAAAGTTCTTAGAATTACACCAAAAAGGAACTAAAACGACTGGCCCATCGCTAGGAATCCAACGCAACACGTTTCGTCAAAAACCGAGTTTGGATGAAGAAGTTATAGTCTGTTGATTGTCATTTAGAACATGCAAATTAAAAAAAATTGCAGAACACGTACAGGTTGATGACATGGAAACCTAGTCAGCATGTAGGGAACCTTCTTCAGTTTTTTCCCAATGGCACTATGACAAGTGTCATAACCAAATTCGCCAAGTTGGGTTTGATAAGGTGAAATTTCCCAATATCCTTGAAGGTTGAATTTGGGTTCATGATGAATTCCAGTGTTGGAATTATTTTTATTTTTATGGTTGTATATGTATATATATATATATATATATATATATAGATATAGATATAGATATAGATATAGATCCTAAACACACATTTTTAATACTGATGAGGGAGCTAGCATAGCAATAACTAGTTTACCCATATTCAGATCAAGAGAGAAGGATTGCAAAATTTTAAATAAAAAGAGGGACTAGATTTCTGTGGGAACCTCCCACTACATAGTCCCAACAACCAGGGATATACAACATGGTTGGATATATATATATATATATATATATATATATATATATATATATATATATATATATATATATATATATATATATATATAGATCATAAACACACATTTTTAATACTGATGAGGGAGCTAGCATAGCAATAACTAGTTTACCCATAGTCAGATCAAGAGAGAAGGATTGCAAAATTTTAAATAAAAAGAGGGACTAGATTCCTATGGGAACCTCCCAGTACATAGTCCCAACAACCAAGGATGAAGCATGAGGCTTGAGACTGCACAATACGGAGTTCAGCTTGGGCAGTGGACTTTGAGAGAGTGTGCTTTGTGTAGTCTCAATGGCAAAGGAAGCATGTTGAGACCTAGAACTATGCAATGTGAAATTGGGTGAGTATGTGATGCACAATGCATAGTTATATAGGCCAATCTCTCTGCTTCAGCCTTTGGATTGCGTAGTCCCCAACTGGGAAAAGTGAGAATTGGCCAAGGAAAGTGCATATCTACAAAATGGAAGTGTGGAAAACAATAATATATAAGTGATGGTGAGAGATTGAGTTCAAATATAACTAAGTGTGATTGAATCAATGTAAGTCAAGTGAAAACAATAAATAAAAGGGAAGAAAACTAAATCGGTGAGGAGAGTCTCCACAACGACAGCCATCGATGAAAAAACAAAGAAATCGATGCGACACTTATGAAAGGAAAAATAAAAACTAAAAAAATTCTTTTACAAGATAAAATATGTTAAACTCTAGCATTCATGAAGATAAATAAACAAAACAACACTCATATAATCAAAATGATAAAATGTGATAGAAAAAGTGAGAAAAGACTCACCTGGAAAAGCAATGAAAACTGCACCAAAGGTTACTTAACATCCTCATGAATGCTATATCTCGAAGATAGAGTGTGAAAATGAGCGCTATAGGTTTATATTAAAATATATTTGAGAAAATTATGGTTTATGGCATGCATGCCTAAAATAAAGGAAAAAGGGACAAATGGCAGAAATGTCTGAAAATAGCAAGTGTGCCTCCTTTGGGATAGTAAAAATATATCCTTATTTTTTAGGGATGATTTTTTCATTTTTTTTCTTTTTTATTTTCCGAAAAAAATTTCCATTCATGTTGTCGGGAAATATTGCACAATTATGGGGAACTAGAAAACTTTCTGTCTCGCTACACTATGTAGTTTCTAATATCAGTGAGGTATTGCACAGTTTTTGGGCTAAGTGCTGACCTTCCTTCCATGACTACATAGTTTCTAAGCTCAAGGCTCAGTGCTAGTCCAAACTATGTAATTCCAATTATCAAGGTTTCTTTCCCTCAAGGATTTCACGAGCAAGACTGTGTAATTCCAGTCATCAAGGCTATTTTCCTTGAGTGATTGCACAGTTTCTAGAGGAAAGACCAGAACTATTGCAAGATAAAGTTAGGAGGTTATCTCGTGACTTATAAAGATCAGTAAGTGTGAAAAAAAGTGAAGACAAGCATAGAAGAAAATAATAAGTCTCAATAAAACCATGAATACTTGATAGCAATGCAAGATAAGCTCCTATGAGTAGAATTTTAGGCTCCAAAATCTAAGCATAGGAAAAATTTTGGAGGGCGGTTGCAGCCACTACAACACTGGAGACACACTAGTAGAACTCCAACTCCTCAATTGAATCTTCTCTTGTGAAAAACTGGTCTAACCCTTCTAGAAGTATTATCAATTCATTGATTACCATAACTAATTCAATTATTCTGAATAGAAAACATAGTCATTTCCATTCTCTTTATTGGTGGCACGCTAACCAAGCCAAGTCTGTTACACTAAAATTTGTCACCATGACATTTAGCTGTCTATATGGGTTCATCATTACCTATATTATGCTCCCTTAGAGGTCCAAAACCATAAAATTTCCTAAACCAAGTCTTGGAATTGGAGAAAATCTCATCAAACCCCTAAAAAGCATAATTTCATACTTTTCCTAGTTCTTACCTGTGGTACCATGGTTTCTTGCTCTATAACCTGTAGCACATCTTGCATGTTCTGCTTACTAAAATTGTGAACCTCTGTAAAAGGTAAAATAAAAGAAAAAGTAAGTTGTATAATCCTAGCTAGTCGAATATTCTCCCAATTGGAAGCTTCTAGAAGCATTATCAAGTCGAGCTTCACCCCTTCATTCATGAACCTCTATCCCTTCATTAATGGAGATTATCCATTGGTATTTGGAGCTAAAATCCCTTTATGAGAGGAATTTATCCCCCTCTTTATGGAACTGAAACCTCCTTCATTCTCCTATAAATGGAACTCATATTTCAGTCTCAAGGGTACTTCTTAACTTACAGGAGAGAATTTTTGAAGAAATTATACTCTCTATACCTGGCAGCATTGGTATGAAAATGATCAAATACTCATATCCATAGTTCCATGCTAGTTTAGAGAGGGGAAGGGTTTTCATACTAAAGGAAAACGGTTGTTCAGGACCCCGGAAGAACCTGTATGACATTAAGGAAACAAGGTTGTAAGGTTACTTCCTATCATACAAGTTAATACAAATGGATTCTATTTTCTCATTAAGTTGTTCATGTATCTCTTTGAGTAATTTAATTCTTGGATTCCTTGATAGCTGAGATAGATTAGTGTTTCTAAATTATTATATCTTGTAGGTGCTTTTAATCCTTTTCTCTATCTTTGATTGTAGGTCTTACATGTTGAATTGACCTCTTTTGGAGTGACTAGATTGAAGATTACAACAAGCGTTGGACTATAGGTAGGAGCATCTCCTCTTACTTAGTTACTTAATAATTTTGAATCATAATGGTCTAGAGAAAATGGTTTACATTTGGTTATTTGTTTATAGATATCCTTAGGATACTAGGGAGATTGCTCTTGTCCGCAAGAAAGATTTATCCATGTAACAAAGTCAAACTGATTTTTTTCGATTGGGCATGAGGACTATATAAATACAAAAGTAAAATAATTTGTCAGAGACTTAGTTTTGATATTTGGTGTTTCTCTGCTACCAGCACACTTGGATAGTAAACTGATGGAGTCACTTAAGGAGCACAAACATTTCTATACTGCTAGTGAGCCTAGACAATACCCTAGCGGAGTTGCTTGCTTTACCTCTTGGAATTAGAAGCATTTCTCTTATTTTTCCCTTTATTTATTTTTTCATTTTTCAATTTTTTGTGTTCAAAGAATTGTACATAGGCATTTATTCATTTCATTGGAAAAAATAAGGATCCAAAATTATTGAGAGCAAGAGAGGTTGTTCCTTCAGGGAAGGATGTTTATATACACCTTTGACATACTTGTTAAGTTTTTCCTTCTATCCTTACTATACTTGACTAGGTTGATAAGGATTAACCGAAAAGATAAAACTGATTAGAGTAGGTGGTACTAGTTAAAATTCAAACATCATGATTTAATTGCGATTTTATCTTACAAGGAACATATTTTCCATCAAAGTATCATCGAATAAAATAATGTGAGATTTACACAAAGAGAGAAAATATAAAGCAAACCAAGCATTGGTAGTATCACAAATTCCTCTTGGATTTCACCATGCTTACTTTAGAAGTGAAACACAGTCCCATGCCAAAGCTATTCTATAATTGAAAGGAAACAAAAAAAGAGCAAAGAAACTAAGAAAAAATTAAATCAAAGTTAAGGAATCAAAGAAAACAACTTTGAAAAGAAAAAAATACTACTCCTACCCTAAACAAAGAATAAGAGAAATCTCGTGAAGTGATACTTCCAATATAACCACCGGTGCATTGGGAGGTCTATGTAGGCAAGGGAATGCCAGTCACAAAAGTTATCCAAGAATAACAATAAAAAAGAAATATAAGACAATGAAAAGAAATCATTTATAAGTTTAAAAGTATGCACATAAAATAAAGAAATAAAATCACATAAAAGGAATTATGTGGATGCATCATGGTGTTTAACCACATAGCAACTCGAATACATGCCAACAAAAAAAATTCGAACTATGAAAATGGATGAACGTAAAGAAAGAATAAAACTTTCATTTTTTCACCAATATCACCACGTAAGTGATAGGATCATGTAATATGTGTGGAGGATGTCAAATTTATAAGATAGGTTGATTTTCAATATGTACGATATAGTGATGAGGAGCCTCAAATGATTCACCATATTTTTGATCAAAAGTGGAACTGACCTCAAGAATACAAGAACCTAACATTACCATCAGCTTCGGCTAAAGTGTCTCGACAACTTGGGGAAATTCCAACTCATCAGAAGATGGATAATCAAATACCAGTGGCTTGGAAATATTAATAGTGGGAAAATCAAAATCAGGAATGGATGAATAAATTAAAAGGTCCTTGTTTAGTCAATTTAATTTTCTTAAATTGCAAGCATAAATTTTCGACTGGAGTTAGTAAACTGATGAAATGCAAGTGCCCTCTATGTGATAGAAGTATTTGTCGTTAGAGTGAGGTTTGAATTTTGAATTTTGTTAATTTTTGAATTTATGGATAAGTGTTAAATTCCTATGGATCAGTGAGTCTTATAGCAGTCTATTATCTATGTTAACTTTTTTTTCTAAATAAGACTATTCTATTAATTTTCACATAATATACAGTTTGAAGCTTGCCTCCGGAGTTGCTATGCTAGCAAATTTCGAAGGGAGAAGAGTTCAAAAAAAGAAAAATGTGGCCACCCTAGATGGGGAAACTGGTCCAAATATTACTGCCCTAAGTAGGGAAACCAACTTTAACAAAAAAAGACGAAGATTTTATGACATAGTTCAGAAGAAACATGATATATAAAATATGAAACAACACAGAGAGAGGTAATCTCTCATTACTGAGGCTGCATGGCATGCTACTTGTCATGAGGCTGAGGCTGAGTCTCTTTGGTGATGAGACACTTGTAGTCATCCGATGAATCCTCATCTTTCTTCGAATGTTGTGTGTTGGGATCATGCGTGCTGGCTGTACACACAAGGCTTCCTTTGCCATCCCTCTTTTCATCCATAGAATGACTTGGATTGTCGTTGTCGTTGCCTTCACTTCTAAAGGAGTGTGCTATTGGTTTGACTCACAACACCTTAGACTTACAGGAATGATGAGTGGGAGAAGGGGAAATTGTGGATTTCCTAAGCTGCTTTCTTGAACTAGAGCTCAATGGAATCTCCTGAAAGCTCACAATGAGGGTGGCAGTGACCCAAGGGCAGTCCAAGGTGCGGTCGTAATGAAACTGATATTAATTGTCCTCAGGAGGACTAGGGGAATGACTATCTTCATGTATTGAAATGGGTGGGCGTGAGAACTGGCCCCTGAACAGCCTCGATGACATCTCATCCAATGCCTCCGCAGCATACTTTTGCAGGAATGAGTGTGGGAAAGGGGAGAGGCAGTGGGATGGCAAGCGTGCAGAGGCAGTGAGACAATGGGGTCATTGGTGTGCAAAGGCAATGAGACAATGGGGTGGCTGGTGTACAGAGGCGACGAGGCCAATTGAAAATGTAGTTCATAGAGGAACTTGAAGGGTGAAGAAGAGCACTGAGAAGAGAGAGCCAAGAGACTGAGGATACAAGAGTCGAATGACAGTGGAGAGGGGAGAGGCACCATGAAGTAGCTCTCAGGCTTGCGGACCAGACAAGCATTAACACACGAGGTAGAGACAACAATGTTTGTGTGAGGCGAGAAGCTAGAGGATTTATGAGCTGTAGGATGAACCCCATGCGTGGCCATGTGGCTAGGCCCTGTGCTACGCTGTGGAGCTACCACCTCGCTTTTTCATTTAAGCACTCGCATCTGGGGTATCTATGTTAAATGTTATTTCTATAGTTAATTTAAATGGAATTGAGTTGTTAAAAATGGTTTGTGAGATAACTCCTTTCAAAATATATGTTAGATTAATTTCTACTATGTTTTTATCAAGTTATTTTTAAGATTTTTATGTTGCAAAAAAGAGTGAACTTACTCTTAATTATGAAAGCATGAGATATGGTACGAGCCCTATCTTTATGAAAACATGAAAATTGAAAGTTAAATGAAAACTTAAATCAAAATTCTATGAAAAAAGAGCTTTTTTCCACTGCAAATTTTAACTTGGAATGTAAATGAAAAGGAAATTAACTGAGCTATATAAGGTATGGAAAGAATGATTTTAAGAAATAAATCTACGAAATAAGAAAAAACAGAGTATTGAACTAATTAACTAATCTTGAAAATGAAGCATAAACCAAATCATTAACCATATCAGAATCACGAAATGATAATGTGTTTGAGATAAACTAAAAAATGAAATCAAATGACCTGATCTGCTTGCAAGGGCCCTCCACAATGTAGTGTTTTTCTTAAACAATAACAACGCATCAATGCACAAAATAGGAACATCGAATTATAATAAAAGTCTTCAAACAAAATTCTTAGGGAAAAAGGATGGTGCACCTCAAATGCACAAATTTTCCATGGTTTTATATAGTGTGTTTAATAGTACGCGAGCTCTATGCCTACATATCTCTTTATAATCCTCATACAACTTAAAAAATTTAAAAAATATCACTATACTATCGCTTTGATATTAGGAAATAAAATCAACACAGTCGCGACATTCTCGGACTTTGTTTCTGAGAGCTACTACATGTTGACTTCCACCTTTGACCATGTAAATGTGAAATCTTCTTGATGAACTGGTTCGGATAATTGAGAGGAGATCCATGAAGGGATCATACTCTATCTACCCATATACTCCTTTACTCATTTGGTGCACCAAAACCCTATTATACATGAAGGTAGTTGTGGATCTTATCAAAACGATATGATTGTTGTCTTTATTAGGTTGATAGTGATGGGAAAAGAAGGAAAATATGGATGCAAAAGGGTATCAAAAAAAAAAATTATGGGACTCTACATCCCCCCATACTGAAGGTTTTTCCAATGTCCTCATACAAATAAAAAAATAAATTCATCTCTGTTAAGTTACTCCATATCCTTAGAAACTTGTGCCAATACATCAATTTTATCTTTTTCACCCTCTTTCCTATTAGTTCCATCCTTGGTTTCTTCATAAGGATTTTTTAATTCAGATTAATGATTTTTCTCTGCGTGGCACTATTTTTTACCTTCAAGTTCTTGTTCTTTTTGTACCAAAGACTTAAATGTAGAGGGAGGTTAATCATAAATCTGTTGTTGTACAAAATCAATACCTAAACTTTTTCCTAGACTTCGAGGAGGTTAAATGTAGGTAGGTGGTGGTGCTCTCAGAGAATTTACTAAAATTTCTTCTACCTCCAAATCAATGTGTTCTCCATATTTTTAGGGTACTTCTTAGTGAGCCCTGATATTGCACCAAGAGTGTTGCAACTCCTAGGGGTTGCCCTACTTTACTTTATTGACCTGGGGTTCGTACAAACTTGGAGGTGACAGTGCTATATACACAAAATATGCATTCTACTTATGTCATCCTCTTCCACTCTACGAAAGGGTGTTAATTATAGGGTTTTTGAGTGAAGTCTGTCACACTTCGATGAAACTAAAATAAATTTCAGAAAAGAAATGACAAAAATTAAACCAAATTATATTGCAGAAAAGAAATGCCAGAAAAGGAAACTAATTCTAAGCACACTTAATTTTCCAAATGGCTAAACACACTCTAATTATCCTATGATCTATCTACCATGCTATCATGCTTCTAACCATGCAATTATTCATGATCTAATTAAACTTTAAAAAAATTTGCTTTCATTTTGGAGGAAAAAGGGCTAAAGATGCCAATATCGCAAATATTCTTTGGAGTGGGAGGATTTGAAAAGTGCAATGGTGAAATTGCAATGGAGGGACGTAAGTCATATGTGATATGTGATATCGCAATATCGCAATATTGCAAGGCCGATGGAGAAGCGGAAGTGCAGCCGGGAGGAAAGTGTGAAGTGCGAGATGCAACGATGCTCAAATTGTGAAATTTTAAATGTGATGGGAGCATGGGAATGTGATACACGATATGCAATATCGCAATATCCCGAGGCTAGTGGAAAAGTGGAAGTGTTGTTTGGTAGTAGGAGCGAACTGTGAAATGCGATGGGAAACAAACTACAAAATGCAAAATGTGATGGGATAGTGGAGCGAAATGTGAAATGAAATAAGCCAAATGAAATGGTGGAGTACAGAAAGAATATTGCAATTGGGGCTTGGAATGGGAGAGAATAAAAATATAACACAAGAGACTGTGATTTGCGAAGAGCAAAGTATGGTGAGTGGGAGTTTCAAGGAGAAAGGTGGAGGTCAAAATTTTAATTGGTTTTTTTGAATAAAAAGGGTGCGACAGCTATTAAGGAGAGAAAAAGGAGGGAAATGGAGGCACAAAAATAGAGCTCAAGCGTGAAAAAAGAGCTAGAAAATGAAGCGGGATAGGTTTATGAACTTCTATGGGACTATTGATACTTATTCTTGAAAACAAACATGTGGATTCATGCACGAAAAAACAAACAAAATGTGTGATAAAAAAAGTGAACAGAAAGCATTTTTTTTGCCCATGGGAAGGTCAACCTTGATCGAACTCTTTTGACAGAGATGAGAGGGGAAGGCTTGACCACAGATTTTGGAATTTTCCTCTACTCTATTACTCTCATAAGAAAATGAAGAACTACAACATAAAACTAAAGGAAAAAATAAACATCAATGAAACTATCATAAGTGGATCTAACTAAATGACAGAAAGAAAAAATATCTAAATGACAAAAAGAAAAGAAGGAAAACAAAAAAGAAGTTGAGGCACATGGGAAGGGCCCTAAACAATGAGCCCAAATCTCTAGAACTAAATTAGTAAAATGGAGTCTTTCTACTCATTTCAGGAAGAGAATAGCCGTGTTACATTTCTGAAAGTTTAATCACTGAGTACAATAATAAAAATCTTAATATATTTCAGCAAAAGTTCTAAATGGAATCAAATCCTTCCTAGCTCTAGCTCTGCTCTATTTATTCTACAGGGAAGCTACCAACAGATCCCTATAAAATAGTTATTGAGTCCACTTTGACTCCAAGTAAACCATAGATTGAGTGCACTTTGGTCTTTTAGTTGCTTGGCTACCTTTGATAGTTAAGGAGAGTGGACAACCCTTTGAATCTCTCCAAGATTTCTCAATAATTTCCTGATATTGTGCTCATTTATTCTTCAATATTGACCTTATAGTGGTAGGGAGCAAGTCCCTAAATTATCTCGTTCTCCAAATCTGTATAAACTACCTAATACTCTCATAATATTCTACAAAAATAACCAATATTAGGCACAAATATAAAATTAACTTTAAACCTTCCTAAGAACATATTCAATCATAAGAAAACATTATTAAGTGCAGAAGGAGAGATTTAATATATATTTTCATGTGCATAAGGAGGGTAGATGGGCATAAGAAAGTTTAGATGGGCCTTAATTTATGTCTAATTTAGAGGCCCGTCACTTCTTTCATTGTTTTTAGCTTGGTACTTCTTCTTAGTCCTATGATAGGGGTCTTTGGAGTTTTAGGCTTTTCTTTCTGAGGCAAAATCTCTGTATGTCATCTTCTGACAGATCTTGCTACCGATGTGGCTCTTGCTGAAGTGATGTCTCGACCTTAATTTCCTTCTGATTTATACTACTACTTGGTTGTTAATTTGTCTCCTCTTCAAAATTACTTCTCACCAGAAAGGTTTCCCATGTATCCCATATATTTTGAAGATGGAATTCAACAAGTATTTTAACTAGCCCATGGTGATACATTGTGTTTTATATGAACTAAATTCTCTTTTGAACATTGTCTGAAATCTTTTTAAGAATATTAAAAAAGAAATATGGAAGGTTCATTTCATGTTCTTCAATAAAATTCACCAGAAACCTTCTATGATAGAAAAACACACATCCAAATTGACTTTCACAAGTAAATGTTTTTGGATGTTTAAGAGAAAATTCCTCCACTTAATTTTTAGTGCAGAGCTGGGAATGCCTTTCCTGAAGACAGTAATATCCATGCTTGGTTTCTTTAAGAAAACCAACCAGTCATCTCCTTTGATTCCTCTACTCTTGAATCATTTTTCTCCTATACGAGGCTATCCAATGGCTTCTGCAATTAGAGATTCTACCACTTTGAATTTAATATCTCCTATTTCCACTTCTATGCCATCAAAAACCATTGCAAAAATTTTGGTGACTTCCTTGTAGAAACCAAAAAATATTTCCATGAATTCTAGCCACTATGCTTTCTGTGGTAATTATTTTTCTTGTGGATATTGTAGAAATTATATAACTAATGCGTTATACATCTAAGATTATCCTGATCACACACTATTTAACTTCATGCAAAATACAAAATCTCTTCTACTATTGATCATCATATGCGGAAATTAAATCAATTGCATGCACACATTGAAACCATAAAAATTCACACATATGAACACAGTGTTTTAATGGGAAAGCCTGAAGCTAGAAACCCCAACTATCTATATATGATATATGTCATAGAGATCACTACACACTAATCAGGCCCGATCTAGCAAATTCATGCACCGATATTTGCCACCTGCTAGCCTGCCTCTACTGTGCAATCCCTGCTGAAGAATGGCTCTGAATGAACTCGAATTGGTCCAGCCTTGCTCACGCAATTCTCGTTGGAAACTCTACTCTATGTTGGATGTAGTCAATGCATCACTATAGTCACAACTGATAGTCAACTTGCCCTTTCACCTATCTCTCCACTGGTCTCCACTGAAACTGTCCATGCACTGTAGTTAATTGATGTATTCTTTAGTTGATTAATGAGTTAATATTTAGTGAATTAATTATTAATTAGATCTTACACTAGAATCACTAGTAATAACTGGCTATCTGTATACAACTAGCTCAACTGTGTCTAACTGAGTTAAACTTAACACAACTCCACCAAACTTTGTCACATGAGTTCTAACTAAAGTATCCATGAAATAGCTCCACTTAACCCTCAGGAATAGTGTAATTCCTTTTGTCAGCTCCTGTGCCACACCTGTGCACTTAACTGAAGTGCTCCAAGAGAATAAGTTAATGTTTATAGTCCAAATATTATTAAGAACTAATAATATTCAACATATCTATTTTTAGTCTCGCAATCTAAAAATAGATTCCACCAAATATGTCTAAAAATAGAATTCCATCTAGTTTTTCAACTTGACCAACCATCCACAAATAGCATCCTGCAACTCATAGAATATGATCGACATGTCTAAAAATAGACTTGCGCCAAAAATAACCTGCAGGCCCACTTAGTGAAGGGGACTCTTTTCACTAAGCTCATAATCTTGTTGCAATATCAACACTCCCTCTCAACAAGATAGGGATTAACTTCCACCTCGATCCTGCCTGTATGGTATTCGAATTTTCTCCTGGTGAGCACCTTCGTCAAGATATCAACATCTGATCCTCTGTAGGAATGTAAGAAAGTAACATGATCTTCCGTTGCACACAATCTCTGATATGATAGTACCGGTTTGTGAAGCCATGCAACCTCAAATCATCCTCCTGTCTGTACCAAGATCCATATCCCAATGT
The DNA here is from genome assembly GCA_034641835.2 of Pinus albicaulis. Lineage (NCBI taxonomy): Eukaryota > Viridiplantae > Streptophyta > Pinopsida > Pinales > Pinaceae > Pinus > Pinus albicaulis. The sequence continues at coordinate 1,603,972,940 of CM076570.1, forward strand.
GCCTCTGAGATATCTCAATACATGCTTCCCCACCTTCTAAAAGAGCTTGGTAGGCTTAACCATAGCTTGTGAATGTTGGTTAATAGAATAGCATATTTCCGGTCATGTATTGACTAGATACATGAGCGAACCAACCAACTGTTGATAAACAGTGGCATCCACTATCTCTGCCAATGTAGTATCCTCTTTCCTCCAACCACCAGGAAGAGGAGTGTCGATAGGCTTGCTGCCTTTCATGTTGAACTTCTCAAGTATCTCCCGAGAATACTTGCCTTGAGACACAAACATTCCATCACTGCGCTGCCAAATTTCCAATCCCAGGAAATAATGGAGGCCCAAGTCCTTCATCTAAAACTCCTTTGCAAGATCAGCCTTGCATGAGAGTATCAACTGTTCATCACCTGTCAAAATCAAATCATCTACATAAAGTACAATGATCAGCAACTTACCCTCCACCACAATCTGGTATAGGTTTGGATCCGCCTCACTCTTGGTGAATCCAAGACTGGTGAAATAATTTTCTATCTATGTGTACCAAACACGAGGTGCTTGTTTCAACCCATACAATGCTCTTTTGAGCCTGCACACATGCGACTCGCTATTGAAGATCTCGAAACCTTCGGGTTGCTCTATGTACACCTCCTCCTCAATGACTCTATTGAGGAACACAGTCTTCACATCCATCTGATGAATGTGACATCCCATCTGCGCTGAGAGATCTAGGATGCTCCATATGGAAGAATACCTTGCGACAGGTGCAAAGTTTTCCTCATAGTCGATCCCATCAATCTGTGAGAACCCCTGGGAAAAAAATCTTGCCTTGTAATTCTTGACAATCCCATCAACTGCTTGCTTCACTTTATAGATCCATCTCGAACCTACCACTGATTTCCCTTCCGGCTTTGGGACAATCTCCCATGCACTTTTTCTGACAATCGAATCATACTCTTCCACCATGGCATCTACCCATGCAAGGTCATCCACAACTTCCTCAAAAGAAGATGGTTCTATCATGATACACTTGCTCATCAGAGCCATGTATCCAGTATATCGGTCAGGTGACTGTCTCTATCTGCGGTGTGATGTAGGTGCTCCTACAATCTTCTTTGCATCAAGATTCAGTCGCTCAACTTCTGTAGTGTGCTTCTTCCCTGTAATGGTTGGCACTACATGAGTGGTTTCTTCCACTCCATGAACCTCCTCTTGTGGCTGATCCACATCCTGAGGCTCATCCTTAGGAAATAATATCTCCTCATCTGCATTAAAGTGTGGCTCCCTCTCAAGCGAACACTTCATGGCTTTCTCCTCATGAAATTTGATATCCTGTCGCACAAAAATATTTCGACTGTCTGGAAAATACACACGATAGTTGTGGGGTGTTTCTGTGTACCCCACAAATATCCCAACCTCTGCAGTCAGCTCCAGCTTCTTCCTGGCATCCTTCGTCACATGAATGTAAACAGGCGAGCCAAAAATCTTCAAATGAGAAATATCAGGCTTCTTACTAGAAAATGCCTCTTCGGGTGTACTCATGCCAAGTACTCTATGAGGACAATGATTTTGCACATAAACCCCAGTGTTACAAGCTTTGGCCCATAATTGTATGGGAAGGCCCTAATCATGCAACATCGCCCGTGCAACACCCATGATCGTTTTGTTATTTCACTCTGCGACCCCATTTTGTTGTGGGTTATGAGGTGTTATGAGCTCTCTTCGAATTCCTTCTACGCTGAAAAAGTCTTTGAATTTTCCAGAGATGAATTCACCATCATTATCACTCCTAAGAGCCTTCACCTGCTTCCCTGGATCTTTCTCCACCAGTGCCTTAAACTCACAGAACTTTGAGAATGTCTCGCTCTTCTTCTGCATGAAGAAGATCCAACACTTACGAGAAAAGTCATCAACAAATATCACATAATACCTTTGCTTTGCTGTTGAAGCTACTGAGAAAGGTCCACACACGTCTATGTGAATTCTCTCAAGGATCCTCGTGGTGCATCTATCCTTCTCATGAAAGTTTGCTTTCAAAAATTTTCCCAAAGTACATCCCTTGCATTGATCTGACTGCACAAGTGTACCTTTGGGAAGCCCAGTAGAAATCTACTAAAAAATTTTCAAAGCACCATGGTGAAGGTGGCCCAATCTCCTGTGCCACAGTTCGCCCTCATCCTGGCTCACCACTCCTTCGGATTTTCCTACCATTGTTGTGCAGCCGTCTACCTACAATTGATAAAGGTTCTTAACTCGAACCCCTATCATCCGGGTTTCACCAGTTGCCTTAATGCGCAGGAAAGCCTTTCCCTCACTAAAGACAACATCATATCCCTTGTCTTCCAACATCGCCACAGAGATCAGATTCTTCTTCAATCTTGGAAAATGCATGACATCCTTCAAAATGAAAGGTTTGCTAGACTCCCTCTCAAAGGAAATGGTCCTGATACTAGTCACACTATATCTACCATCATCGCCCATCTCGATGTGCACTCCAAGATCCTTCTCATCTAGATCAGTAAACAAATATTTGTCTCTGGTCATATGGAAAGACACAACACTATCAATAAACCACACTAATCCCATCACACTTGAAACCAAGCATGCGATCAGCGAAAAATCTAGCTCAAACTGCATGGCTAAGGCCTCTCCAGTTGCAGATCTAGCAGCCTGCTTATTTTTCTTCTTCTATGGACAATTAGTGGCGTAATGTCCGTGTTGGTGACGGTGAAAGCACTTCACCTTGGACATGTCCTGCTTCTTGCCTTTTGCACCAGATTGAGAAGGATTTTTCTTTCCCTTCCCTTTCCTTACTTTGGCAGCCAAAGTGCAATTTTCTCCATCTTCATTCTTCGATGAAGATCCATCCCTGGTACTCCGCCTTATCTCCTCTTGCACAATATCCGACCAAAGTCACTCCCATCTCGGTAGTTTCTCCCGACCATTGACATAGTCCTCATAGGAATGCCAACTCTTCGGAAGCCCAAGGAGAACCAATCTCACTAAGTCCTCTTCATCTATAGTAACCCCCACACTTCCCAGCTCATCCTTGCACTGGAAAAACTTCGTGAGGTACTTGGGTATACTTATGCCCTTATCCATTTTTTTTTGAGTTTATCCTCGAGGGCTAACTTCCTCTGGTCGCTCTTGCTTTGGAAAAATTTTGTCAAAGCTTTCCACATCAAGAATGGAGAATCTTTACCATGAAGGCTGGACACTATGTGATCCTTCACACCTTCCAATAGAATCCTTCAACATTTTTCTGTCTTCCTTTGCCGTGCGTCAAGTGTGGCAACATCGCTAGAAGCAGGTTTTGGAATTTCTTCATCTATGAACTCCTTCAACCCATTATCCCCCAGCACTACCTCCATCCTGTCCTTCCATGCAATATAATTTGAGTTTCCCTCAAGGGCATACTCCAATCACAATACTTTGAAATACGTCTCAACTTCAACACCAAGAAAACACTACTACAAATTCGAATTCCACCAGCACAAAACTCAACCGCTTCAATGATTTGCAATTGCACTAATGATCAATATTGCTCTAATACCGTGTAGAAATTATATAAATAATGCATTATACATCCAATATTCTCCTGATCACACACTATTTTACTTCATGCACAATACAGAATCTCTTCTACTATTGATCATCATATGCGGAAATTAAATCAATTGCATGCACACATTGAAACCATAAAAATTCACACATATGAACATGGTGTTTTAACGCGAAAGCCTGAAGCTAAAAAACCCAAATATATGTATATGATATATGTCATAGAGATCATGTAACAATCCTCATACAAAGCTTCTCACAAGCTCTCACTACAATATAATCGCTACACACTAATCAGGCCCGATCTAGCAAATTCATGCACCGATATTTTCCACTTGCTAGCCTACCTCTACTACACAATCCCTGCTGAAGAATGGCTCTGAATGAACTTGAATTGGTCCAGCCTTGCTCACGCAATCATCATTGGAAACTATACTTTGTGTTGGATGCAATCAATGCATCACTATAGTCACAACTGATAGTCAACTTGCCCGTTCACCTATCTCTCCATTGGTCTCCACTGAAACTGTCCATGCACTGTAGTTAACTGATGTATTCTTCAGTTGATTAATGAGTTAATATTTAGTGAATTAATTATTAATTAATTCACGCCACTTTCACTAATGTATCAATCAGTTAGACTAGATATAACTAGCTCAACTGTGTCTAACTGAGTTAAACTTAACACAACTCCACCAACTACTTCTACAACTCTACCAAACTTTGTCACATGAGTTCTAACTGAAGTCTCCATGAAATAGCTCCACTTAACCCTTAGGAATAGCGTAATTCCTTATGTTAGCTCCTGTGCCACATCTGTGCACTTAACTGAAGTGCTCCAAGAGAATAAGTTAATGTTTATAGTCCAAATATTATTAAGAGCTAATAATATTTGACATATCTATTTTTAGACTAGAAATCTAAAATTAGATTCCACCCAATATGTGTAAAAATAGAAGTCCATCTATTTTTCCAACTTTACCAACCATCCACAAATAGCATCTTGCAACTCATAGAATATGATCGACATGTGTAAAAATAGACATAGTCTAAAAATATACTTGCACCAAAAATAGCCTGCAGGCCCACTTAGTGAAGGCGACTCTTTTCACTAAGCTCATCATCTTGTTGCAATCTCAACAAATATCCTTCCAAGAATTTATTCCCTGTTGGCTCTGTTCGGAAAATCACACCCATTGTTGGAAGATTTTTCGCCTTTAGAAATTGTTTGTTTGATGGGTCATTGAGCTTGGTAGGGTTTGCTTCGAATTATAAAGGCATATGGTGATGGAAAAATGAGAGGGTAGGAAATTATGTGATGAAGGTATAATCGAGTGAGTTATATGTTAGGCGTTCATAATTATGATTGAGGCAGTGATCAAATCAATAAATTAGGAATTTAAATCATGTTATGATGCTGATATGGAAATGGAAAATTATGTGGGATTTTTCATGACACTATCACCTTTCACAATAAAGACTTTGATATGTTCAGTAATGTTATGTTCGTATAATTCATACATGTAGTATGTTTACCCCTATTGTTTAATTAAAATACATACCTTTGATTTATTTTCTTGCTAACCTTTAGTTTCCATCTTGCAGGTGCTCTGTATCATAAGGATTCAATCACTTCTTCCTTTTTGGACCATCACATGTTCCTGTCAATTTGGCTACAGAAAATGTCAAACTTGCAGAAATATATTGAAGTTGCAGCACATCATCAATTATTGAGCTTACTTATTATTTTAAGAAAGTGATGGAAGAGAAATGGAAATTTTTAGAAAAAATGGGTAAGAGAAAATTTAATGTGCTAAAAGAATTTTGGTTTTCATCTTGAATTTTATGTATAAAACATGCCAACAATCTGTTGGTTTTCATGTTTATACAAAATTTTTTATTTATTAATTTATTATTATTATTATTTTTATTTACAGATAAACAAAATAAAATTTTATGGTTGAGAAGAAGAATTCTTCTCAACCAACTTTAAATCAGAGTTGTTTTGGAAAATCTTGACAAATTCCTCTTTTTTCATTGGCTTTCGATAGATCTTGAGTTAGTGTCCATTTAATAATGGAGGACTTTTCTCTTCATCAGTAGTCTTGATTCTTATTGCTCCATTTTCAAAAAATTCTTTGATCTCATAAGGCCCAAGCCAGTGAGTTTGGAACTTCCCTTGAAAATTCTTGAATTTTGAGTCAAAAAGTAGTGCCTAGTCTCCTGGATGAAATTTCCTTTCCTTGATATATCTATCATGCCATCTAGATCTTTGTTGTTGAACTAAGCTAGTCTTCTAGATAGAATATTTCCTTATCTCATCAAGCTCATTGAGTTGTCCCATCCTTTTCTTGTGTGCTTCTAATAAGTCAAGTCCCAACTTGGCTATTGTTTTATAGGTCTAGATCTGGAACTCCCTTGGAAATAATACTTTATTTCCATAAAAAATTTGGTAGGGAGTATGTCTTGTAGTGCTCCATGTAATTTTTTAAGCCCATAAATATTCTGGAAGATTTTCTGCCCAATCCCTTCTATGCAAGTGTACAATCTTGGTGATAATGGCTTCAATCACCTTGTTTATTGATTAAACTTTCCCAATTGCTTGAGGATGGTATGGAGTGGACTTCCGGTCCTGATTTTATATTTTTGTACCAACTTTTGTACTACTCTAGATGTGAATTGTGTTCCCTGATCTGTTACAAGTTCTCTTGGGACACCAAAATGAGTGATGATATCCTCAAAAATAAATGAAACTACAACGTTTTCAGTAGCAAATGAAAGTGCTTTAGCATCTACCCATTAACATAATCAGTACATAACAGAATATACCTTTTTTGTTTGGAAGGTGGATTAATTGGATGAACCAAATATAAAGTCCATTCCTCAAATGGTTCAATGATTACCTGAGGTTGCAGTGGAATTTCACTTGAAAGAACATGTTTCCCCATCCTTTGGCAACTATCACATCCCTTAACATATTCTTCAAGGAATCCTTGAAAAGGGAGGGTCAACAATATCATAAGAGATGGATTTTATAAGAAATTCTTTTGTTAGATAAATGACCTCCACATGGTTCATCATGGAAATATTTAAGTATTTATGGAATCTCATATTCTCAGACACCTTCAGATGATGAGATCTAGTCCTATTTTGTACAATTCTTCATTGATCGATGAGTAAGAAGCACTTGTTTGGATTATTTTTCTCTTTTGTCTGGGTAATTTTCTTGTAGCCAAATAATTAGCAATGTCTACATACTAAGGTGATTTAGTAGATATTGAAAAATAATATTCATTGGAAATTTATCCTCTATAGGTATATCATTATTATCATTTTTAATCCTAGATAAAATGTCAACAATTGTATTTCATTTTCCAGGTCGACCTAGAATGGTGATGTTAAACTCTTTCAATAGTAATGGCCATCTAGTTATTTTTCCATTAGTGATTGGTTTATTCATTAAATATTTGATAGCAGAATGGTCTTTGTGAATGAAATTTTCATATCCAGTGATGTAATGTCTGAACTTATTAATGGCATGCACTACAGCTAAAAACTCTTTTTCAGTTACAGTATAATTTAGTTGTGTTGGAGTTAAATTTTTACAAGTATAGTAAATGTCATAAGGAGTAAGATCTTTCTATCCTAACACAACCCCTAACGTTGTATCTAAAGCATCAATGGACATGTGGAAAGTCAATTTCCAATTAGGTCCTTTCAAAATAGGTGCTTCAAAGACTTTCTTTTTCAATGTTTCAAAGGCATTTTGACAATTAGAGTACCAACTGAATTCACAATCTTTGGTAAGTAATTTGAAGAGTCGAGATGCTATTTTCATGAAGTTTTCTATGAATATTCTATAATATCTAGTAAACCAAAGAAAAATCATAAAATCTCGTTGACAGTTTGGCACTGGAAATTTGGAAATAACCTCTACTTTAGATGAGTCTACCTTTATCCCATTTCCTAAAATATGGTGACCTAGAACAATTCCCTCATTAAACATCATAAAATATTTTTCATGAATTAATGAAATATTTTATTCTTTTCATCTTATTATAATTTTTTGTCAATTTTTGAGTGCTTCTTCAAAAGAATTACCATAAACTGTGAAATCATCCATATACACTTCCACACAGTCATGAATAAGGTCAGAGAAAATTCTAAGAACTGCTCTTTGGAATGTTTCTAGAGAATTTCACAATCCAAAAGGAAGTACTCGGTAAGCATAATTTCCCCATGGACTGGGAAATCTGGTTTTGTCTTGATCTTCAAGTGCTACCTGAATTTGATTATACCCACTAAAACTATTCAGAAATGAAAAATAAATTTTCTATGCTAATGTGTCTAAGACTTGATCTATGAAAGGAAGTGGAAAGTGGTATTTCAATGTTTATTTATTCAATTCCCTGTAATCTATTCATACCCTCCATTTTCCATTTTTTTAGGAATGATTACTAGGGTTGAAACCCATTGACTATCTGATATTGGGTAGATAAAATTTACATTCAATAGTTTCTGTAGCTCTTCGTTAACAATTTATTTTAATTTTGGGTTCACACTTCCTTGAGGTTGTCTAACTCGACTAGAATTATCCTCAATATATATATGATGCATACAATCTTTTGGATTAATTCCTTTTATATATGTATACTCCCAAGCATAAGCATAAGAGTATTTTTGCAAGGTGTCTACGAGTTGATTTTTTCGTAATTATTCCATATTTTCATTAATATATAATGTTTTTTTCTGGAAATATTTCTATTGAATAATTTCCAAGTATCTCCATAGAATGTAAAGACATTTGTGTAAATGATAAATATTTGATATTACATTGTTCTTGAAAAGTTTGACTATTAGCATGATAGAAGGAGGGTTCATTATTTTCTATCAAATTTAAAATTTGGTCCCCCTCATTTGTTTGTACAATAGTAAAAATAGGTTATATATCATTATTATCATCTATCCATTCTTCACTTTCTCTATCTTGTTTTTTTTTGCAGGCGGATATAATGTAAATTTCTTTATTGAACTTCCATTTGAGATAAACATGTCTCCTGATGTACAACTAATGAAAGCATCAACTGTAGATAACCAAGGTCTTCCTAAAATTAATGGATGTCCTCCTAAATTATTCTTCGGTGTTAAAACCATGAAATTGATGGGATATTCCCAAGAATATAAGGTACAAACATATCTTCTAACACACCATCAAGTCCAATTACAACCCTATCTGCTAATTGTAATAATGTTGGTGTGTATTGAAGCTTACGAAGTTTGAGCTGTGTTATCACTCCAATAATTCATAAGAGTTGTAAGATTTTGATTTTTAGTTTTAAAATTATTAGAGGTAACCAAAAACCTAGTTTTAAGCCTTAGGATCTAGCCTTCCTAATACTCAAAGAGGGCACTCTCTATATAATTTATCTTTGTTGATTGTATTTGATTTTAGGCTAGTTATGTAGGGTAAATTGGTTTTGGATTTTGATTTGATTTGGTGGTGAAATCACTTACTTAGATTGATAGATGTAGGTCTATATTCCATTGGGCTAATGGAGTCAATGTGTCAGGTAGTCAGATCAAGATCAAGTTCTAAAGGGAAATGTTTATAGGTCAAGATAGCTGAGTTACTTTAGATATTCAAGGCTGATAGTGAAAATGGTTTCAATTTGGGTAAGAGAGAAATTAAGGGTTCTCAAATCTGGATTATGAGTCAAAAGGCAGGGGTCAATAGAAACTAGGGAGTAATTAAGGGTTCTTTAGTCTAGATATTAGTAGAAAACATGCAAATGATAAATAGTTCAAGGGAGAGTACTTTTAACATATTTTGAATTAAAAATTCCTGAATTATCATTTAGATTTAGAACACATTCAAGTATTGATGAAAAACATAAGAAATTAACAAGGAAACAAGTGAAGATACTTCACTATAGTGGCCCAACACATGAATCTTGTAATATGACGCTTTATTGCTTTAATCCAGACTGTTGACTTGAAATTGGTACAATAACCCTTACGTTCAGAATAGTATAACTGTAGAAATTTTCAGCAATTCTCTCACAACCAATACTTCTAAATGAGAAGTACTTATACAAAAACTCTTTACAAAATATCCTAGAACAAACTTTTCAATTATTCATGGAAAAGAAATACCTTCATGCAAGAAGATAATGTTCTTCATGCTAGCAGATTCATCTCTGCTTTGTAATTCTTTTTTTGACTTTTAAACTTTGACTTTGAACTGTTATTCTTTCACCTCATACTCTTTATCCTTGTACTCTTTCACTGTAAAATTGTAACTGTAAATGTGAAAACAACATGCTCTGCTTTTACTGCTTTGTCCTTATTACACTATGATTACATAGTAAATCAGTTAATTTTTCCCAAAATTATACCTCTAGTAATTTGATCTTCATCATCCTCCTGAAATTCTCATTAGCTTCAGTGTATTTTGAGAATGTAGGCTTGTTAATAAATATGTGTTTTACCTCATGCCGTAGGTAAAAAAAATTCTCAAAGCTTTTGTAAAGTACCTTCCCTAGTGGGATTCCCTGCAGGGCTAAATTGTTCACTTTCTACTTGGAAAACTCTCTTATCTTTTTATCATAATCATCCGACTTCATTAATGTGTCATTAATAACTAGAGGATTGGGAAGGCCTCTTTTCCTTAGAGCATAAAACTTGATCATGAACCTTGTAATAGTAACCTTCATGTTCTAGCATTTCTCTTCTAACTGTATCATCAAATTCTTCTTAGAAATTACCTTCCTAACTTCTAGGATGGTTTCTGTTCTATCATTAATTCTAATTTCTTCCAGCTCTTCCCTGTTCTTAGAATTTATAAATTTGATGATTTCAAGAGCTTCTTCAAGTTTCTTACCAAGCTCTTCTTTGATATTTTGGATTGCTTCTCTTGCTGATTTTACTAAGTATTTCTACTCATATATGACTTGTGTGGATGGTCAAATATCATTGACTGATTCAATGATTTTGGACCATAGTTGTTGCTTGACATGTGCCAGTGTTAGTTATTTTTCTAACTTTTTCAACTTCTCATTTAACATGTTTTATCTTTGTTCTTCATTCTTATGCATTATCTTGGCAAGTTTCTTTTCATCTTCAAGACTTTTAAGCTGTTCTTTAAGTCTGTTTATCTCATTGGTATGAATAGACATGCCTTGTAGAGATTTTACCAATTTTATTGCTTCATCTGAATGTTGTGCTGCTATTGTTGAAGATTTTGTGGCTGAAGTAGTTGATGAAATGACAGGTAAGGTTGTAGCCATGGGGAATGTAGGTGCCAGTGATTTAGCTAGTGTGTAAGGTACAACAATAGTAACTACAAGAATCACTGTGATTGGAATTTCTTCTTCTTTATCCCTTTTTTCTTGGACCAACCTGTGCATTTCATTCTCCATTTCCTTTATCTAAGAAGTCAAACGTAAAATGAGATTCATCATGTCATCTTTCAGATTTGTATCCTGTAAGACTTCCTTGGCTTGAGGATGATTTGTAAGAGGTATTTTTAGTTGTTTCTTTAATGAAACAATGTCTGCATTTTTCTTCTTGATCAATTCCTTTGCAAATTTTACATTTTTAGGATCATATCCTACGTCAATTACTAGCTCTTCCAAGGATTTAATTCTAGTGTCTTTTGCTTGTGAAGAAGCCTTTTCCAATTTAAGTTGATCTCTGATATTTGCAAGAGTGTTTTGTAGCTTTTGTACACTCATGGCCTTGGTGGTCATTGTAGAATAGATCATCTCCCCTACCTACTTATGAAACTCAATTTGGTCCAGACGATGAATATCCTAGGCCAAGACTTCAAAATATGTCTTTTTGTAATCAGAGGATGAATTAGGAGTTTGAACTGTAGGTTGAAGAAATGTCATTTGCATATTTATATTCTTATATTCAAAGGTTGAAAGTAGCATATTCTGGATGACAAGAGTTTGTTTCATATATTAGGAATATATTTCAGTCTTAATTTCTTCATTTTTGGATTTGATTTCTTTGTATCCTTCCTTGATATCCATGTCCTTTTCTGTTGGTTTTTTAAATGAAGAAACTTCCATACTATGTTGCTTCTGAATGAGTTGAGTCTTTGAAGTAGGAGGTTGTTGTTGTTCTTCAATTATTGTAGGAGGTGCATTGTCTTTTGCTGCAAGTTCTGTATTAATCACCTCTATTGTTTCTACTTCTTTATTAGCAGGATTTAACTTTTGACTTTTACTGTATCTCAATTTAAACTTGGTCTCTATTGTAGTCTCTGCAGTATAGGATCCTTCCTCTCTCTTTCTCTTTACATTTATGTCTTCTTGGGCTAGATTTTTCAAAGTTTGACTAGTATCACTTTGCTTCTCTGCCTCTACCAAGGTATTCTCCAACCATTCAAATTGATTGGAGAATTTCTCTATCTCTGGTTTCTTTTCATGTACATATGGAGTGAGTTTTCACTTAACTCTCATTTTACTTATCTCTCCAAGAGGATCATAATATCACAAGAAACTTTTATTGAATTTAGACTCCTGTAAACATTTTTCTACTTCAGGACCTACATCTCTATTGTTACAGATAAAAGGGCCAACCTGATTTTTCAATTTGAACTGTGTCTTCTTCTTTGCTAACAAGAAATTGATTGCATCTAAATTAAGAATTTGCCTTATGTATTCAAGGGAAAATAACCTCATAGGGAGGTATTTAGGCAGTTTATATGGAACCAGACTTGATCCATATACTCTTATTTCAGCGTGATTTTGGTACAAGTACCAATCACCTGTCCTATTATGTTATGACAACTGGAGGACCTTTTTAATATCTTCACTAAATCTAGTCTGCATGATGCTATTCAAAAAAATTACCATAGATGAATGAAAGAATCAGTAAAATATGTATAAGTGAATTCATTGGAGTCTTTCCTTATCAAGGAAGTCCAAAAAATGACTGACTAAGGATTTGCTTCCACATCAAGCTTCCGAAGGTTTATATTGAATTTCTCAGACTGAAAGTATAAGAACATATGAAATAGTAATGAGGAATACTTGAAAACACCTTCAAAAGGAATTTTGACCAATTGTTCATGGATAATGCCAACAACATATTGGGAAAAAATAAAAATGGTAGGAGGAGGCTGACCAGGTGTAAATGTAGACAGAAAACATAATACTGCAACATCAGCATGTTCATCTGTAAATAACCAAGAATGAAAGGCAACATGGATATAATATGTCTGGTCCTTTCAGAGAATTTTGCAGAAGGGTATGGAGGATTTATCTTGTGAATTTATATAGAAGAAGGCATGAAGGTTTGAAATATCTGGAACCTCTTGGGGAAGTCTAGTTCCAGGTAGAGTTGAGTGAGGGCCTCAATGGATAAAGGGATTTCATCAGGCCTGGGCTGTATCTATAGCATCTGATTAATTGATTCACTAGAAATGGTAAATATGATTTCTTTTCCAAGGTTTATTATTTCTCTTTGATTAGGGAAGTAGCAGGATTGACAAAGTCTAATCACTTCTAGGCATTGAAAGGTCTGAAGGACAACGTATTTTGGTAAATTAGACTCCCAGGTGAAAATTTCATCAGCCTGATCATGGATTTTTCTTGGCTCCAACAGTGAAGCTCAAGAAGGTTGAATTTTGTAACTGTATCAGTAATATTTAAGTATGTATCAACTAATTGAATGTGCTCTACATATACAATAGGGGGTTGTAGAGAACTGATAGGTACAATATTTTTAGAAGCCATTACTTTTCTTAGTTTATCAATTTTTACTCTCATGACGTTAGAAACACTGATTTAGGTCTATAGGAGCACCTTTAGTAATTATAATAGGTTGCAAAAGGATTTGGATAGAACAAGGGCTTATATTTTTTCTGCAAAGGTATAAATATGATCAATTAACTTAAACTATAATATCTGCAATAAAAGGCAATCTCAAGACCTTAGAGTTTCTACGAAAGATATCTAGGGTCTCTATGAAATTATTGGAAGGCAAGGAGGTTTTCTTCAAGTGTACATAGGCTTAAAATTCTTCATTTTATTCAATCTCTATAATTTTAAACAGTTTTGAACCTCAGAATCTGTGAAAAGAAAGCTTAGGGTATGTAGAAAAGGATTTTTGGGATTAACAGGGATTTCTTGGTCTACTTAAGGCTCGTAAATGATTCAATTAGATGTATTACTTCTTTATATTAAGGAATATAGTATTTTCTTTTGAAGAATACCTGAAAAAAAATGAATATTTTCTATACAAGAGGGTTTCAGAGGTGGAAGAAAACTTTCTGAAGCTTCTGCTGGGATTTATAAGATTTAATTCGATTCTGAATTGTTTTGTATGATAAAATATCTTCGAATTCTGGTGAATTTGGTTTTAAATAATGTTGGCAACCTGATCCGGTAGTGAAAAAATTGGTCGGTCAATGCCTCTTCAGTGCCAAATATATCAGAAAGGTGAAAAAGGGTGAAAATGGGCAGTTTTATGCATTGTTATCAACAGTGAATGCATTTAATGGGCAGTCAATTTTCAATTTACAAGGTGGTTTGTGCGTTGGGGAAGAAAACAACTGAGTGGTTTTCACAATGAGTAAAGGTGGTAAGCGGTAATGGTTGTGGCGATCTGATCGAATGAAGTTTCGACACGTAGCAGATAGGGAGATGCTAAAAACTACATATTTCCGAAGGTAGGGAGTATGTTAACATTTGGGCAATGAAATGTGTGATAGGAGATACTGGCCATCAGATCTGGTGGGTGAAGGTCGGATGGGTAGGATGATGTGATAGAGTCACGAGTTCATATGGTGTAGGGCCCAGTACATATTACATGTGGTAGGTTTATATGTATTGGTCCGGGTTTTATAATATAACCAATGGGATGCGGGTAAGTGCAATGTTATAACCGATGGGGATATACACAGTGGGGTCAGGATAAATAACATGTGGGGAAATAGAACTATACGTTATAAATAAAACCCGGGTTGAGAATATACATAAAGGAATTAATTTAATACGGGGTTAAAAGGTTTATACGAGAATTAATACATTAGTTTAGTGTGTTAATAATGAAATGTGATGCACGATGTCAAATACACTAATTATTGTGTAAAAACTAATAACGGGGTAGATTTCTTCATAGTGGGTCCCGATATATAATTTTTAACCATTTTAGACTTAGGGTTAAAATATTTGTGGGTATTTTTGAATAAAATGGAAATTAGTAAAGGGCTTTCACTTTTCTTAAGAAAGTGTGTTTTTAACTTAGGAAAAGGGGCTTTTTCCAAGGGGGAAAAGAGTGAAATAAGGGGAAAGAAAAATGGAGGGGATGGGGTATTTTTACAAGGGGATAATTTTTGAAGGGGAATTAGTAAATGAAATGGCCAATTTTCTGATATCAATGCTTGTGAAAACTGCTTCTGCCTACCCATTTGCTACCCTAACATTTTTCTTCATTTACATGGGTGCATTTAAGCTTGCAAACCCTTATTTACTTTTCTTTCAAAACAAAAAACTAACTAATTCTATCCTTATTTCTTCCAAGGGCTCAGATTAAACTGCTGAGCTCCTTATTATTCTCTACCTAATTACTGATCTACCAAGATTAGACTCTTGACTAGATCTTTCTTCTCTATCTAATAACATGAAATTTAAAGCATGAGAGGTCAAGATTAAGCTGTTCAACCTTCATGAACTGTGGCATTTTAACAAGTTGCACAGAATATTTATTTTGTAGTAAAATTAAATAGTAGTGGCATTTGGATTTGCATCACTTTCATGTTTTATTTATATTTCTTTTTGTTTGGGGTCCATTTTTATATTCTTTTTGATGTTTTTTCTTTCAAGTCCTTTGATTTTTCTTTTAGTACTTTTACCCTACTTTCATTTTTTATTTTTCTAATATGGGAAAACAATTTGCAGAAATAAAAGTATGTACATGTTACAAGACTAATCAAAGTCAATTCAAAATTATGAATCCTATTATTATAGGACCCTAACAGTGGCTCTACATTAGCATGTCATTTCCTGGTGAAATGTCAAGAACTTTGAGACTAGTAGCCTGTGAATTTAACTATTGCTGACCTTGAAACTATTTTTTGAGCTTTGCATTATTCATACTTATGATATTTACCTTTCAAATCTTAGGGCCTTCTCTCTGGGCATCAAATTTGCTAGAAAAATGTCCAATCCAATCTAAAATCTGCAATTTTATGTACAATGGGTAAAGTAGACAAAGTGAACTATTGTTATTCTGGGGAATAGTAATGCTTCAACATTCTACCATTGTAGGTCCACCTAGAAGATTTGATCCATCCAAATCCTTAAAAAATAATGCATTGTTACATCTGTAACCATAAATGACATAAGGGCCCTTCCATAAGAAATCAAATTTCTCATGTTTACCTTTCTCTTCTCTCCTAGAATCCTGCTTAAGAACTTTGTCACCTATATAAAAATCATCTTCCTTAGTATTCTTGTCAAATATCCTTTTAATCTTCTCTTGAACAACTTCAGACATGAGATAGACATCTTCCCTGGTTTTCTGCAAGTGTATGGTTTGATTTATCCTACTTTGGATATCATTGGTTCTGACCTACAGTTCTTGGATTATCTTCATTACTCGTACTCCTAAAGAAGATGGAAAAATAGTATCCATCCCATAAAATATCCGATAAGGGGATGTACCAATGGAATTATTTGTGGTAATTCTATTTTCCCATAAGGAATTTACTAACCTTTTGTTCCAGGTTTTCTTATTGTCTTCTAGTAGTTTCTTGATGATATTCACAAGGCTTTTATTGGAGGATTCAACAAGACCATTACCTTGAGGGTAATAAGCAGTAGAATGGGCAAGGGTAATGTGGTATTTATTACATAAGTCAATCATCTTTTTGGACTTGAATGCAATTGCATTATCAGTAATGATCTTTTGGGGGCATCCAAATCTAGAAAATATGTTGTTTTCTAAAAATGAGATTATGGCAGTATCAGTGGCTTGCCTGGAAGGTAAGGCTTCTATCCACTTGGTGAAATAGTCTGTGGCTGTCAAAATCGACTTTTTTTTGGTTGAGGATGGAGGGTTAATTTCACCAATGAAGTCAAGACCCCATTTTTGAAAAGGAATTTATGTGGAAATGGGTTTAAGGGGTAAAGGTAGTAGAATTTTCTTCCCTTCAAAGATTTTACATTTGTCACAGGAGGTCACGCACTTTTTCACATCAGCAAACAATGTAGGCCAGTAAAAACCATCTCTCAAGATTTTATCTATAGTTGTCTTGCAGGAAGGGTGTCCTCCACAGTCATCTACATGAAAATCTTCCATAACTTAATCAACTTCATCTTTAAGCAAACAATTCAATAAAATTCCACCATGATATTTTCAAAACAATGCATTGTCTATGATACAAAATTTCAATGCCTTTAACTTTAAAAATCTATCTTTAGTTCTTGATAATCTAAGAGGAGCTTGTAAATTTAGTAATATAAATATGATATTTGCATACCATGGTGAGTCTGAAAAGGCTTCACTGATCTCTTGAGTCACCATCTCTTCTTGATCATCTAATTAGGAAATAAAATTTAAATCTAAAGCATGACAATTTGATTCAGCCATGAGTTTGGCTAAACGTTGACCTTTAATGAGTTTGGTAGGCTTAAGTTCTATGTCATATTCCAAAATGGTGGCAATCCATTTTCCTCTTTTACCGTCAAGCTCATTTTGAGTTAGAATGCCCTTCACAACTGAATTTGGAACATAAGCAATGATATGTGAATATAAGATGTACACTCTAAAGTCTTTGATGGCTTTCACTAAAACTAGTGTGTTACACCATTTTTTGGTCATCTAACCTATTATCATTAGATGGATCCAAGTACACCATGTAAGACCAATTTTACCCTAAGTAAAATTTCTTTTGCTATGTAAAATAACTTAATAAAACACATTTATTAGGTTGTTTATAGTCCAAATAGAAAACCCCAAAAGGAAATATTAAACAAATCTTTATTTGTTTGATTTTCCTCATGGAATAATCAATTAAACAATAATTTAATTATTATTCCAAGTTATATTTAACCCAAAACAACGAAATTAATTAGATAAATCCTTATTTATCTTATTATTTTCTAGGAATAATTATTTAAATCTTATTTGAATAATATTCCTTGTTAAATATGACTAAATCATTTATAAATAATTAAATAAATTATTATTTATTTAATTATCATTCAACCACTTCCTTAAAATAATAAATAAATCATTTATTTATTTATTATTTACAAATAAAGGGATTTGACCCAAGTCAAATGCCTTTTCCCTCTAACAAATATAATAAAATATTCCATAAAAGGTGGATCTAGATTTGGTTAATATTATTTTAATCATACACGAAGATCTAGAATGACCCAATATTTTGTTATAAATAGAATGGTTTTCTCATTCATTTGTCACCTTTTATTGCTCATTAGATCACTCTGGATCTATGCCTTTGGTATGACTTTGAGCCATTATCATTGGCACATTCTCCATTCTTTGCTTTGTGAGCTCCCTTTGCGTTATATGTTTGTCTGGGTTTTCTACACCAATAAGAGAGAGAAATGATAGATCTGAAGCACTAAGGACTTTCAAGAACCCATCCCATTGAGGAGAATTGGAAACACCTTTCTTGTTTTCCTCTCAGGTGCCCTTAATATAAAAATTCTTTCAAAAATATTTTTCTTGTCTTGTCTATTGGATATATGGAGCAAAACCTTATTTTTACTGCTTAATGTCTTTTTATGCATAGATTTGGGTTTGTGCAGCATTTATCTTGATCAACTAACTGCAAATTTGAAGATATTGGCAACCACATTTGATGTTAGGGCTATTTGTTATGCATAGCTAAAGTGGTATTTTTCCTGTACATTTCGACAAAAAATTCATACTAACATAGTGCATGCTTTTCCATTATATTATACGTTAAAGTCGTATCTCTAAGTGATTTGCTGAAAAAATAAATGGGCTACTCATAGCCCTGGTCATTTTTCTATAGTAAGACTGCAACAATAGTATGTTCTGAAGAAAAGGAAAAAATAATGAAATCTTTTTTGAAATCAAGACTTATTAAGATTGGTGTTTTTTTCATGGCTTGTTTGATTGATTCAAATGATTGTTTGGCCTCCAAAGTCCATTTAAGTACTGAGTCTTTTTTCAACATGTTATTGAGTTCTCTAATTATTTCTGCTAAGTTTGAAATGAATCTTATGAGAAAATTGATTTTACCTAAGAAAGCCTGCAATTCTTTAATTTTCCTAGGATGACTAATGTTCAAAATGGCCTCTATTCTAGCTGGGTCTATCCTAATTCCCTCTTTAGATATGATATGTCCTAACAATTTACCTTATTCAAGTCCAAATAAAGTCTTTTTAGGATTTAAATAAATTCCAAATTTCCCGCATTTGATAAACACTTGTCTTAGGTGATCTAGATGTTCATTATCATTTTTTGAAAATACAGTAATATCATCTAGATATATCACAAGGAAATCATGAATTTATTTAGCAAAAGCCATATCCATATCTCGGTGAAAAGTGGCTCCTGCATTCATTAATCCAAAAGGAATTTTCACATACATGAAATTACCCCAAGGAGTGGTAAAAGAAGTCTTAGGTTGGTCTTATGGTTGAACTAAAATCTGGTTATATCCAAAGAATCCATCAAGTAATGAAATCCTAGAAGAACCAACCACCCTCTCTAAAATGTGATCCATATTGGGGAGAGGGTAGTTATCTTTTAAGGACGGTTTATTTAAATTCGGGAAATCAACACATAGTCTGATCTACCATGTCTTCTTCCTAGTGGGAAGTAGGTTTGGAAACCAATCAGAATATCTGATTGGTGCAATTATCTAGGCTTCGTACATTCTCTTCACCTATTTTTCAATTAAACGTGTTAAAATTGGATTGATTCTTCTAAGATTTTGTTTGAAAGGTTTTTTATCTTCTTTTATGGGTATTTTGTGTTGTATTATGCTAGTGTCATAATAATTTAATTCATCATAACTGCATGCAAATACATCCTGAAATTCCTTAAACAAAGCTATGTATTTCACTTTTTCTTCTTGAGGTAAGGCTTTTGAAAGTTTTCTCATCTTAGGCTTTAGTTCTGTTACAATATTGCACTCATCTATATCAGATCTTAATGTTTTCATCTTTGGTTTTCTTGCAACATCATTTGAATCAAAAATATCTTCTAAAGGGGCTAATCCCTTAGGTAAAAAGTTGTTTTTAAGGTTTAAAATGTCAGAATCATCATCTGCTAACTCTTCAATTTCTACCTTTTCTAAATTATATATTTCTACTTGAGTAAATTTAGTGGGTTTAGTAAAATATAAGTTATTTACATCTACAACATTTATATCAATCTCACTATCCATGGTTTTATCTACTGTACAATTTGTGTCTATGTTACAATTCTGAAATTCTCCTTTAGTATTCATGAAGTGATAAATCTATTCATCCTGTGAGAATATTTGCCAATATTTTAGATTATCTGGTATTGTAGGCATGTGTTTAACTCCTGTTGTATATTTATGATTTGATTGAAAAGGTAGATTGCAAGTGCTAGAAAAAGTTGTTAAACTATGTGCCTGTATGTTCTGTTTTCTAGGAATTGTAGCAAAGTCACATTCAAGCAGTTCACTAATTAGATCTAAAATTGTTTCTCTATATTTGCTTAATCTAGGATTATATATAAAATATTCTCCTCTTATTTTTTTCACAATTAACTCAGAGTCACCCATGATTGACACTCTTTTGGATCCTAAATTTCTAACTATCTGCAGTCCTAAAATCAGAGCTTCATATTCAACCATGTTGTTTGAACATTTAAAATTTAATCTAAGGGAATGACCTTCTACATGATTTTTTTCTATATTATGTATCCAAACTCCTGCTTCTCCTCCTAATTTGTTAATTGATCCATCAAAATCTAGGTGCCACATTGATTTTTGTCTCGTGCTTTCTTTTTCTGTTTTAGTTCAATGTTGTTCTCAATGCCAGTTTCATAATTACATAAAATGAAGGAGTCCATATCAGTAGGTGTGGAATAAATAGCATAGTTTCGAGGTCATTCTACACTACTAACCATGTACTACATTAATGTCTCTCTGTAAATTTTCTTGGGTTGGCCAAACACTGATATTGTTGCATAAGACATGTATATTTGTAGAGATACCTGTAGTTTAGCTCCCCATGAGAGAGATAACAACATTCCATAATTATGAAGGATGTCATCTACTACAATATCCATGAATATATCTTTTCCAGGCTATTGAACTAAAGTGACAAATAAATATTTTATCAAGCCAAAACATTTCACTTTACTAGAATCAAATGAGAAGAGATCTTTACAAGGTCTAGTGATTTCTAAATTCAAGGTTTCCATTATTGATTTTGGCATTAAATTGTGTGAAGCACTTGAATCTAGCATTGCATTATGTAAAATCTAATCATGAATAGTTAAGCTAATGTAGAAAGGAGGAAATCCTCCCTCTTGGTGTTTTCCATTAACTTTAGAAACAAAGATTAGTTTTGGTTGATCATCACTCAAATTTACTGAATCTTATCCATCATTCATATTTAAAGTCTCAGTGATATGTGATTTGCATAGGTCATGTTTTACCAATTCTATCAAAGGAATTGGTATCTTCAGTTTGGAAATTTCAGCTTGGATGTTGAATGGTATTTTTGATTTTCCTAACTAAATTATTTCTTATTTTGTAACTGTAGTTTGGGTAGTTTCATCTTCTTTTTCTACAGTTTATTTTTCATTTTTTGTTTGTATTTCCACTATTATACTACTTTTAATTTTCTTGTTAGGGATAGTTTGATCTGAAAATGGAAGTACTTGAAAATGGGTGCAAGGTATCCATTTCCATTTTAATTAAATGGGTCCAAAAACTCCAAGTCTGGCTGATTAAACAACTACTTAGAACTATTCTAGAGATTGATTGTAGGGGCATTTACTGGATATGTCACCTTCAAAGAAAGGATGAGATCCAGAGGCTACCTGGACCTTTACAGACTCTGTCCATAGAACTTGTAGAAGTTAACACTCATATTATGAAAATGAAATGACTTGTATTTGTTGTTCAAGATAGTCATTTTCCATAAAATATTTATGCAAACTGTTGTTTATGTGTTTCAATTGAAGTAGAGTGTTTTTGGTAGTTGTATAAGAGTTTATGTGTAAAGGTAAGTTATTTTAATTTTCTATTTAACTTATTAAATCAGAATTTTTTAGCAAGATAGCTTCAGCATAACATGACACATATGTTTGATGAGTATTTCACCCCTCTTGGGCTATGTTTGTTGGATCAAGCCTCCCAAAATGAACTTGTCTCCTTGTATTAAAATGCTTTCAAATTCTAAAATAAGTTAAATAGTGTCTCAATATAAAAATATGAATAAAAATACTGATTCATAAGGTATGAAAAAAATAATAATTCATTTCCAAATTCAAAAAATAGTGAAGAATTACCATAAACAGTGATTTCTTCAATAAGGCCCTGCTGGCTCTCTGAACTTCTCTACTACTTTTTGGTCCATATAAGTCTTCAAATTCATCTAAAACCTTTTAAAATGGCTTTTTAAGGTTGAAATTATCTTAAATAGATCTTTGTTTTACCTCAAACAGATAAACACAACTCAAAACAGCTCAAACCCCAAAATGGCCCTCGTGGCCCTAAAAAATCGCCTGAAAGTTTTTGGCGTCTGAAATTATTCAAATAGAACTAAAACCTATTCCAATGGTTCTAAAAGGCTAAAAATAGTCAAGAATGACTTTTGGTTCACCTAAAATGGTTAACCACAACTCAACACAGCTCCAACTCTAAAATGGCCCTAGTGGCTCATAAAGCTTCTCCGAAGCTAAACAAGTTGTATATCGGCTCCAATAGCTCTTAAACCTATACCATTGGCTTATGAATGTTTAGAAAATACAAAATCAAAAATAAATTTGCTCCAAAAGGTTGAGCTTATCAAAATTTATTCTCAAAACAAATTTTGTCCAGTTTGGCCTAAACAAGCTCCACTAAATGTGGAGACACTGCCAGTTAGTAGTGCCAAAACTGGTTGACCTCCAAAAATTTCAGAACCTTCATCCTTAACAGTCGGTCAAACTAACTATTAAATTTAATGTTGAGATGTCGCTGGTCACATGCAAAGAATTCGTCGGTGGAATCCTCGGAGTTAACGGTTTTATAAACCATGTAATGCAACTTAACCATGGCATTTAACTTTGTTTTGAGCAATCACATAAGGGTTGAACAATTTTGGTTAATTGAATATGACAAACAGTCCACTAGAGTTAATCCTTAAGGCCCTTGGTCATAGTGGTAGTCACGTTGAATGGGGGGCTAGCCCCTTTAAACCTCTGCTCCAACAATACGTAAACATTACCACGTATATTTCATACATAACCTTTGAAATTTTCCCATGTGACTTTAGAATTTGATTTTTTTTCATTTCATTTTTAAATAATTTGGAATTAAATAAATGTGTGGAATTCAAATTTTTTTATTAAGGTTTAAACATTAATTAAAAAATATATATATTATAATATAATATATGATTTTTGAAACCATACAAAACATTAAAATATATATAATTTAATTTATTAATTTAACCTTAATTAAAATGAAATAATTTTCCAACACATAAATTTATGAATTCCCATTCAACATTGGAGGTTATTGGCAATTTCACTTTAGCATTCAAAGTGAAATAACTTCTTCATACGGTAACGGGTTTGAGTGACGTTCGCGGCATCATTATTGTATCGTTGAGGCCTATCTGATCGCTCAAGGTCCAAGTGTTTTTTGAGCACTTTCAATTTTGAGCTTTTTCCATGTCTTGGACTTGAGCTCCTGATCACACCTCCCAAATGAGAGGCTTTTGGACCCCAAAATCTCACTGAAATGATGAAACTGAACTGTAGTACAGAAAATGAGAGAATAACAACATCCTCTTCTCTTCAGCTTCCAAATTTTTTTTTGAATTGCCAACAGTTAACATGGTGAATTTTGCTGAATGAGCCATGTACTTGTGCCAAAACCTGACCAATTTTTCTCGCCATACCAATCTGCCAATCTGAAATCAACAATGACCCTTGTTAAACTTTGTGCCTTCTTTTCTTGCCTGCCCTTCCAACTCATGAAATCTTGCACTGCTTTGCGCCAACACTTCATTCTCTGCACCAATTGACACCATAAGTATACATGTCATTTCATTTTCATAATATGAGTGTTAAATTCTAAAATTTCTATAGAAAGAGTCTATAAAGAGCCAGGTAGCCTCTGGATTTCATCCTTTCTTTAAAAGTGACATATCCAGTAAATGCCCCTACAATCAATCTTTGGAATAGTTCTAAGTAGTTGTTTAATTAACCAGACTTGGATTTTTTGCACACATTTAATTAAAATGGAAATGGATACCTTGCACCCATTTTAAAGTACTTCCATTTCAGATCATATGGTATCAGAGCAGTTCACCCCTCCTGGGCTACGTTCGCTGGATCACGCCTCCTAAAATGAGCTTGTCCCCTTGTATTAAAATTATTTCAAATGCTAATACAAGTTAAAGAGTGTCTCAATAGACAAATATTAATGCAAATATTGATTCAAAAGGTATGAAAAATCTAATAATGCCTTTCCAAATTCACAAAACAGTGAAGCATTACCATAAACAATGATTTCTTCAATAAGGCCCTGATGTCTCTCTGAACTTCTCTGCTACTTTTCGGGATGGATAAGTCTTAAAATTCCTCTGAAACCTCTTCCACTGGCTTCATAAGGTATAAATTAGCTAAAATAGATCTTTTTTTCATGTCAAACAGATAACCACAACTCAAAACAGCTCAAACCCCAAAATGGCCCTAGTGGCTTTGAAAACTCTCCTGAAGGTTTTTAGCCTCTGAAAGTCTTCAAATAAAATTGAAACCTATTCCAATGGTTTTGAAAGGCTGAAAATAGTCAAAAATGACTTTTGTTTTACATAAAATGGTTAACCACAGCTCAACACAGCTCCAACTCTAAAATGGCCCTAGTGGCTCAAAAATCTTCTCTGAAGCTAAAAAGAGTAAATATCAGCTCCAATAGCTCTAAAATATGTACCATTGGCTTCTGAATGCTGAGAAAATATGAAATCAAAAAAAAATTCGCTCCAAAAGGTTGAGCCTATCAAAAGTTATGCTCAAAACAAATTTTGTCTAGTTTGGCCTAAACAAGCTCCACTAAATGTGGAGACACTGCCAGTTAGCAACGCCAAAACTGGCCGACCTCCAAAAATGTCGGAACCACCATCCTTAACCATCAGTTAAACTAACAGTTAAATTTAATGTTGAGACATGGTTGGTCACATGCAGAGAATTCGTCGGCGGAACCATCGGAGTTAACGGTTTTATAAACCATGTAATGCAACTTAACCATGGCATTTAACTTTGTTTTGAGCAATCACATAATGGTTGAACGGTTTTGGTTAATTGACCATTACAAACAGCCCGCCAAAGTTAAGCCTTAAGGCCCTTGGTCATATTGGTAGTCACGTTGATTGGGGGTTAGCC
This sequence comes from Pinus albicaulis, assembly GCA_034641835.2. NCBI lineage: Eukaryota > Viridiplantae > Streptophyta > Pinopsida > Pinales > Pinaceae > Pinus > Pinus albicaulis. The sequence goes on from CM076570.1 coordinate 1,603,998,083, forward strand.
CCTTTAAACCTCCGCTCCAACAATACGTAAACATTACCACATATATTTCATACATAACCTTTGACATTTTCCCATGTGACTTTAGACTTTGACTTTTTTCATTTGGGTTTTAAATAATTTAGATTTAAATAAATGTGTGGAATTAATTTTTTTTTTAATAAGGTTCAAATATATATATATATATATATATATATATATATATATATATGGTTTTTGAAACTATAAAAAACATTAAAATATATATAATTTAATTTATTAATTTAAACTTAATTAAAATAAAATAATTTTCCAACACATAAATTTATGAATTCTCATTCAACATTGGAGGTTATTGGAAGTTTCACTTCAGAATTCAAAGTGCAATAACTTCTTTATACGGTAACAGATTTGAGTGTCATTCACGGCCTCAGGATCATATCGCCGAGGCCTATCCGATCGCTTAGGTTCCAAGTGTTTTTGAACACTTTCATTTTTAGCTTTTTCCATGTCTTGGACTTGAACTCCTAATCATAGTTTGAGATGCAGTGGAAGTTTTGGCAGATTTTGTGGTTTCAACAGCTATTTTAGTAGTGGCTGTTTTAGAATCAGCTGATTTTGGATCAACGGTAGATGTTTTTGGATCTGAAATTATTATTTTAACAGAATTTGTTGTCTTGGCAGTAGCATACTTTTGAGGATCTGTTGATGTTTGAACAGCAACATCTTTTATGTCAACAAATTTAGGACTGAGTGTAATTTTGGGACTTGAAATTTTCTGATTGGGATTTGAATTCTTCTGAGTTAAACTAGAGTTTTGCTGGGTTTCCCTAGGTAGGATTTGTTGAAATTTAGTGGTAGGAGCCTCTACTATTTTGTTCATTTGAGTTTGGGAAATTTTCTTAGTAGAGGGTTCTACATTTTTCTTGCTCCTAAGGTTATATTGCTTATGAACTTCATTAATTGCAAACTCATAACCTTGCTTGTAATCAAAAGACTCACCAGAATCTAATTATAGTTTTTGTAATTCATATAACTCCTATTCTTCTTGTGTAAGAAAAATGGTGTTAACATCATTAATACCCATTAGATTGATTTGAATGTCTTCATCATTTTCATTTTGATGAGAACTTTCAGCATAGTTCTCTTCTAAATGTGGTCTTATTGTTTGGTCAGGTGCTGATTCTCTAAATTTTCAAGTGTTGGTGGTTTTCCTAAAATTGGGATTTCTAATTTGAGGTCCTTGTTGTTGGTTATCTCACTGTGGCTTCCTTTCCATGTTATCTAACCTATCCATCATTATTCTAATGTTTTTTCTAAGTTATCTATTTTCAAATCTGAAGTTGATGTTCCCTCTTTTATTGTCACTCTCCTTTCATTTCTTAATCTAACTTTCTTGGCTAACAAGTTTTCCTCTACACTTACAACATTACTTTGCATCTTCTCTAGGGTTTCTGGATTTCTCTCTCTCATTTCGTAAGCCATATCTGTATCAAATACATCAGGGAATTTTATAATGGCAGAGTCTGGAGGAGGTTGAAGATTAGCATGGATTGCATTGTAAATACTGTTATATCTTGTAAAATAGTCTTGGACTGTTTCATTTGATGCTCTTTTTATATTTTAAAATTCAGACAAAATTTGTAATGGATTCTTCTTTCTCTCCCATCTATTAAGAAACATCCTATGGAAAAAAAAAAAAAAAGATATACTACCAACAGGTAAACCTTTAAACACTTTCTTAACATCACTAGCTAAAGTTTGAGAAAAAAAGTCTCATTTGAACATCGGCATCATATAATTCATGCAACTCAAATTAGTCTGTCATTTTATTAACATGTTTTTTTGCAGTGTAGTGAGTTGTTCCATCAAATTAAGGGATTTTTCTTTGATAATATTTGGGCATGGCATTTAGAGGGGCTTGTAGGACCAATGGGGCATATCTGGCAGCCATGGATTAGATTCTATCTTGGCTAGGAGGTATGTTTGAAGTACTTGGTGAAGAACTTGAGGTACTTGCAGATGTAGTTAATGCACTTGTAGATGAGATGGGGATATTGGAATATGTACTTGCAAATGTGGTTGACATACTAGAAGATGAAGTTGGGATGCTAGAAGAGGTGCTTGGAAATGAGAATGATGTATTGGAAAATGCAGTAGAAATGCTAGGGGATGAACTTGAACTATTTGAGGATGGAAATAAAACTCTAGGTTGAAATAGTTGCTTAGGAAAGAATGAATCTACAGAATGAAGTGTGGTGGAAACAATGGATGAAGTAGTAGTAAATAAGGATGAACCTACATATTCTAAAAGACTAGTATCTAAATTTCTAGTAGGAGGATTAGGGGTATAGGCTGATAAAGCAGTCAATTCAACTAAATGTTGTGAATAAGCTTTATCAATTTCCTTAATCAAAGTTGCATTTATGGCATAAAGTTTATCATAAACTTCAAAAATATTTTGATCAAAATCAACTGAAAAAATTTCCTTCTTAGTTTCAATGAATGAAATGAAATTAGGATCTATTACAGTACTATGTATGTCACTTTCTGATTTAGTTGTAAACAAAGTTTGTTAAAAACCTAGGTCAAATTCAATGTCTTCTAAACTTGATAGTTTATTTGGAAGAGAAATTTATTTGATCAATGAATTTTTATTACCTAAACTCTCTAATTTTTTGCTTTTCTTTCCAATTCTGTCAATATTATCTACTATGATAGCTGGTTGTGTATCTGGATTGGACCTGGTATAATAGACTCTTATGGAATCCAAAATTATATTTTATTATTAAAAGATACTCACAACTCTTTAAAATAATCTTAAGGTGAAAAATAAGTGAAAATATATCCTTTAAGATCTATTTAAAAACTGAGGATTGGTTAGCTCCCCACTATGTTATCACTCCAATAATTCTCAAGAGTGGTAAGATTTTGATTCTTAGTTTAAAGAATATTAGAGGTAACCACAAACCTGCTTTTAAGCCTTAGGATCTAACCTTCCCAATACTTAGAGAGGGCTCTCTCTACATGATTTATCTTTGTTGATTGTATTTGATTTTAGATTGGTTTTGGCTTTTGATTTGATTTGGTGGTGAAATCAGTTACTTAGATGGATAGATATAGGTCTATATTACATTGGGCTAATGAAGTCAATGTGTCAAGCAGTCAAATCAGGATCAAGTTCTAAAGGGAAATGTTTACAGGAAAATATAGTTGAGTTACTTCAGATCTTCAAGGTTGATTGTGAAAATGGTTTCAGTCAGGGTAAGAGAGAAATTAAGGGTTCTCAAATCTGGATAATGAGTGAAAAGGCAGGGTTCAATCGAAACTAGGGAGAAATTAAGAGTTCCTTAGTCTAGATATCAGCAAAAAACATGTAAATTATAAATAGTTCAAGAAAGATTGCTTTTAACATATTCTGAAATAACAATTCCTGATTTATCATTTAGATTTAGAACACATTCAAGTATTGATGAAAAACATAAGACATTAACAAGGAAACAAGTGAAAATACTTCACTGTAGTGGCCCAACATTCAAATCCTATAATATGATGCTTTATTGCTTTAATCCAGTCTGCTAATTTGAAATTGGTAGAACAACCCTTAGGTTCATAATAGTTCAACTATAGAAATGTTCAGCAATTCATCCACTCCCAATACTTTTAAATGAGAAGTATTTATACAAAAAAATTTTAAAAAATATCTTAAAAAAAAGTTTGGAATTATTCATGGAAAAGAAATATCTTCATGCAAGAAGAGAGTGACAACTTTCTAATTGATGCTAGTTGTCCCTTTTTTATTGAAATAACTTATTTGTTGTCTTCATTTTGTTACTACTTTCTCTCTTTGTTGTTCAAAGAATCTGTAGCTGGACAGTGAAGTGTCCTTTACACTAGCAGATCCATCACCTCTTTGTAATTCTTCTTTTGAATTTTAAACTTTGACTTTGAACTGATATTCTTTCACCTGATACTCTTTATCCTGATACTCTTTCACTGCAAAACTGTAACTGTAAATGTGAAAACAACATGCTCTACTTTTACTGCGTTCTGCTTATTGTACTCTGATTTCACAGTTAATCAATTAATTTTTCCCAAAATTCTGCCTCTGGCAGTTTTATCTTCATCATCCTCCTGAAACTCTCATTAGCTTCTGGGATTTTTGAGAATCTAGGCTTATTGATAAATATGTGTTTTACCTCATGCTGTAGGTAAAAAAATTTCTCAAAGCTTTTGTAGAGTACCTTCCCTGATGGGATTCCCTGCAAGGTTGAATTTTTCACTTGCTCCTTGGAAAAATATCTTATATTTTTATCATAATCATCCGGCTTCATTAATATCTCATTAATAACTAGAGGATTGGGAAGGCCATTTTTCCTTAGAACATCAAACTTGATCATGAACCTTGTGATAGAAACCTCCATGTTCTAGCATTTCTCTTCTAACTATATCATCAAATTATTCTTAAAAAATACCTTCCTAACTTCTAGGATGGTTTTTGTTCTATCATTAATTCCAATTTCTTCCAGCTCTTGCCTGTTTGTAGAATTTAGAAATTTGATGATTACAAGAGCTTCTTCAGGTTTCTTGCCAAGCTCTTCTTTGATTTTTTTGATTGCTTCTCTTGCTGATTTTACTAAGTCTTTCTGCTCATATATGACTTGCATGGATGGAAAAAAATCATTGACTGATTCAATGATATTGGACCATAGTTATTGCTCGACATGTGCCATCGGTTCCTTCAATGTTAGTTCTTTTTCTAAATTTTCAACTGATCATTTAGCCTGTTTTCTCTTTGTTATTCATTCTTATGCATTATCTTGGTAAGTTTCTTTTCATCTTCAAGAATTTTAAGTTGTTCTTTAAGTCTGTTTATCTCATTGGTCTGAATAGACATGTCTTGCATAGATTTTACCTATTTTCTTGCTTCATTTGAATGATGTGTTGTTGTTGTTGAAGATTATGTGGCTGAAGTAGTTGGTGAAGTGATAGGAAATGTTGTAGCCATGGGGGCTGTAGGTGCTAGTGAATCAGCTAGTGTGGAAGGTACAGCAGTAGTAACTACAAGAATCACTGTGACAGGAATTTCTTCTTCTTTATCATTTTTCTCTTGGACCAACTTGTGCCTCTCATTCTCCATTTCCTTTATCTGAGCGGTCATCTATAAAATGAGATTCATCATCTCATATTTCTAATTTTTAACGTGTAAGACTTCCTTGGCTTGAGGATGTTCTATAGGGGGTAGCTTTAGTTGTTTCTTTAATGCTGCAATGTTTTCATTTTTCTTCTTGATCAATTCCTCTGCAACTTTTACATTTTTAGGATCATATCCTACTTCAATTACTAGCTCTTCCAAGGATTTAATTCTACTGTCTTTTGCCTGTGAAGAAGCTTTTTCCAATTTAAGCTAATATCTGATATTTGCAAGAGTGTTTTTTAGTTTTTGTACACTCATGGCCTTGGTGGTCATTGTAGAATAGATCATCTCCCCTGCCTACTTATGAAACTCAATTTGGTCCAGAGGATGAATATCCTGGGCCAAGACTTCAAAATCTGTCATTTTGTAATCAAAGGATGACGTAGGAGTTTGAATTGTAGTTTGATGAAATGTCATCTACATCTTTTGATTCTTATAGTCAAAGGTTGAAAGTAGCCTATTCTGGATGCTAGGAGTCTATTTCGGATATTTGGAATATATTTCAGTCTCAATTTCTTCATTTTTGGCTTTGATTTCTTTGTATCTTTCCTTGACATCCATGTCCTTTTCTGCTAGTTTTTTCAGATGAATAAACTTCCATACTGTGTTTCTTCTAAATGAGTTGAGTCTTTGAAGGAGTAGGTTGTTGTTCTTCTTCAATTATTGTAGGAGGTGCATTGTCTTTTGCTGCAATTTCTGTATCAATCACCTCTACTGTTCCTACTTCTTTATTAGCAGGATTTAACTTTGGATTTTTACTATATTAATTTAAACTTAGTCTCTGTTGTAGTCTTTGCAATATAGGATCCTTCCTCTCTATTTCTCTTTACATTTCTGTCTTCTTGGGCTGGAGTTTGCAAAGTTTGACTAGTATCACTTTGCTTTTCTGCCTCTACTAAGGTATTCTCCAACCATTCAGATTGATTGGAGAATTTCTCTTTCTTTTCATGTAAATATGGAGTGAGTTTGCACTTAACTCTCATTTTATTTATCACTCCAATAGGATCATAATATCACAAGAAACTTTTACCAAAATTAAACTCTTGTAAACATTTTTCTGCTTGAGGACATGCATCTCTATTGTTACAGATAAAAAGGGCCAACCTAATTTTTCAATTTAAACTATGTCTTCTTCTTTGCTGCCAAGAAATTTACTACATCTGAATTAAGAATATTCCTTATGTATTCACGAGAAAATAACCTCATAGCGAGGTATTTAGGAAATTTATATTGAACTATACTTGATCCATATACTCTTATTTTAGTGTGATTTTGGTACAAGTACCAATCACTTGTCCTATTATGTTCTGACAACTGGAGGACCTTCTTAATCTCTTCACTAACTTTGGGTTGCATGCTGCTGTTCAGCAAATTTACCATAGGATGAATGAAAGATTCAATAAAATCTATACAAGTGAACTCATTGGGGGCTTTCCTTATTAAGGAAGTCCAAAAGATGACTTATTGAGGATTTCCTTCCACATCAAGCTTCTGAAGGTTTATATTGAATTTATCAGACTAAAAGTATAAGAACATGTGGAATAGGAATGAATAATACTTGAAAACACCTTCAAAAGGAATTTTTACCAACTTCTCATGGATATTGTCAGCAAGATATTGAGCAAAATTAGAAATGGTAGCAAGGGGCTGACCAGGTGTGAAAATAGATGGAAAACCTAACTCTGCAACATCAGCATGTTCATTTGTAAAGTAGCCAAGAATTAAAGACAACATGGAGATGATATGTCTTGTCCTTTCAGAGAATTTTGTGGAAGGGTATGGAGGATTTATCTTGGGGATTTCTACAGAAGAAGACATGAAGGTTTGAAATATTTGGAACCTCCTGGGGAGTCTAGATTCAAATATTATTGAGTGAGGGCCTCAATGGATAAAGGGACTTCATCTGGTCTGGATTGGATCTGGAGAATTTGATTAATTGAATATACTGTAATAGTAAATAGGACTTCTTTTTCAGAGTTTACTATGGTTCTTTGATAAGGAAAGTAGCATTATTGACAGATTCTAATTACTTATGGGCATTGGAAGGTCTGAGGAACAACATATTTTGGTAAATTAGACTCCTAGTTGAACACTTCATCAGCCTGATCTATGGATTTTTCTTGGCTGTAGCAGTGAAGCTCAAGAAGGTTGAATTCTGTGATTGTATCAGTAATCTTGAAGTCTGTATCAGCTAATGGAATGTGCTCTATATCTTCAACAGGGGGTTGTAGAGTATTGATAGGTACAATGTTTTTGGAAGCCATTTCTTTGCTTGATTTATCAATTTTAATACTCTTTTTTCTTTAGAAACACTAATTTAGGCCTGCAGGAGCACCTCTGGAAGTTTTAACAGTTTGCAGAAGAATTTAGATATAACAGGAGTTTTATCTATTGTCTACAAAGGTATAAACTTTCTCAATTAACTTAAAATGTAATCTCTATAATAAAAAGCAATCTCAAGACCTTAGAGTTTCTGCAAAAGATGTATAGGGTCTCTATGAAATGACTGGAAGGCAATGAGGTTTTATTTATGTGCAAAGAGGTTTAAACTTCTTCTGTGTATTCAATCTCTGTAATTTTAAATATTTTTTAACCTCAGAATCTGTGAAAAGAAAGCTTAAGGTATGTAGGAAAGGATTTTTGGAAGTAACAGGGCTTTCTTGGTCTCCCTAAGGCTCCTAAATGATTCGATTAGCTGTATTACTTCTTTAGATCAAGGAATATGGTCTTCTCTTTTGAAGAATACCTGAGAAAATGAATATTTATGTGCAGGAGGGTTTCTAAGGTGGAAGAAATCTTTCTGAAGCTCTGCTGGTTTTTAATAGAACTTGGATGACTTATAAGATGTTTGTAGCGGTATCTGGTTGGATTTTGTTTCAATTTGGCTTGAAAATGGAGTCAACAACAATATTTTCGGTCTAAAAAGCTCTATCTGCATGAAAATGGTAACATAAAGGATGAAAAAGTTCATGTGAGTGCTTATATACATTTTTTAAACAAACAATGAATGTATTAGTGGGCGGTCGTTTCAAACGGATTGGTGGTTTGGGCACGGGGGGCAGGGGGACCACTCAGTGGTTTTCGCAGGCTCCAGAAGTGGTTGGATGTATTGTTTTCAATGGTGTGATCAAATAGAAGGACACCACGTAGAGGGGAGGAAGAGCCCAAAAAATGCACTTTTCACAAGGTTTGGGTTGTATTATCTTTCGGGCAATGAAAAGCGCAATAGGGTTTAATAGCCATTGGATCTAGTGAGTGAAGATCTTAGGGCTAAGATGATGTGATGGAGTCACGGGATCATATGGCATGGGGCTCAGGGTTTTTAAATTTTGCAGTAGATTATATGTATTAAAACTAAGATTTAAATACATAGTCGTGACTTATTATGATAGGCAGAGTTTATTATATTAGCATATGGGATGTGGGTAAATGTAATGTTATAACCGGAGGGGAATATACATAGTTGGATCGAGATTATATACCATGTGGGAAAATAGAACTATAGGTTATAAATAAAACATGGGTGGGAAATATACATAAAGGAATTAATTTAATATAGGGTTAAAAGGTTTATACAGAAATTAATACATTAGGTTAGTGTTAATAAAGTAATGTAACTGCGAGATGTCAAATACACTAAGAATAGTGTAAAACATGATATCGGGGATAGATTTCTTCATAGTGAGTCCTGATATAACATTTTAGCATTTATACTTAGGATAAAATTATTTTTTGGGGTTTTTAGGTATTTTTTGAATAAAAGGGGAATTAGTAAAGGGATTTTACTTTTTCTTTAGTAAAATGTGTTTTTAACTTAGGAAAAGTGGCTTTTTGCAAGGGGGAAAAGAGTGAAATAAGGGGAAAGAATGAAAATGGACGGAATGAGATATTTTTGCAAGGGAATGATTTTTGAAGGAAGTTAGTAAATGAAATGACTAATTTTCTGCTTATCCATGATTGTAAAAACTACTTGTACCTACCCATCTGCTACCCTAACATTTTTTCTTCATTTACATGGGTGCATTTGAGCTTGAAAACCCTTATTCATTTTTCTTTTAAAAGAACAAACTAACTGATTCTATCCTTATTTCTTCCAAGGGATTAGATTAAAATGTTGAGCTCCTTATTATTTCTCTACCTAACTACTTATCTGCCAAGATTAGACTGTTTGGCTAGATCTTTATTCTCTATCTAACAACATGAAATTTAAAGCATGAGAGGTCAAGATTAAGTTGTTTGACCTTCATGGATTGTGGAATTTTAACAAGTTTCACACAATATTTATTTTGCAATAAAGTAAATAGTAGTGGCATTTGGATTTGCATCACTTTCATGTTTTATTTTTATCTCTTTTTTGTTTGGGGTCCATTTATATATATATATATATATTTCTTTGAAGTCCTTTGATTTTTCTTTTATGACTTTTACCCTCTTTAAATTTTGTTTTTTTCTAATATAGGAAAACAATTTGTAGAAAGCATAGTATGTACATATTACAAGACTAATTCAATTCAATTCAAAATTATGAATCCTATTGTTATACGACCCTAACACAACAAAGAGACAAATCAACAACAAATTAAAGACAACAAACAACAAATTCAATAAAAGCAAGGACAACTTGCATTAGTTAGATAGTTGTCTCTATCTTCTTGCATGAAGATATTTGTTTTTCCATGAATAATTCCTAAGTTTGTTTTAGTATATTTTGTAACTTTTTTTTGTATAAATACTTCCCATTTCGAAGTATTGAGTGTGGATGAATTTCTAAACATTTCTATAGTTGTACCGAGCTGAAACCTAAGGGTTCTTTGTACCATTTTCAAGTCAGTAGACTGGATTGAGAAATAAAGAGATCATATTACAGGATTCATGTGTTGGGCCACTTCAGTGAAGTATTTTCAAATGTTCTTTGTTTTATCTGAAGTTTTCACATATACTTCAATGTTTTCTAAATATAAATGTATAACAGGAATGTTATTTCAAAATATGTTTAAAATCATTATGTTTTGAATTGTTATGTCATTTACATGTTTTCTACTGATATTTAGATTAGGGAATTCTTAATTTCTCCCTAGTTTCGATTGACCTCTGTCTTTTAACTCATTATCTGGATCTGAGAACCCTTAATTGCTCTCTCATCCCGATTGAAAACATTTTCACCATTAGCATAAGGATCTGAAGTTACTCAACTATATTTCCCTATGAACACTTCCCTTTAGAACCTTGATTCTGATCTGACTACTTGATACATTGACTCCATTAACCCAATGGAAAACATACCTACATCTATCCGTCTGAACTAGTGATTCCACCACCAAACCAAATCTAAAATCAAATCCCAAATAATCCTACATAACTAGCCTAAAATCAACTAAAATCAACAAAGATAAATCATATAGAGAGAGCCCTCTCTGAGCATTAGGAAGGCTAGATCCTAAGGCTTGAAAGTAGGTTTTTGGTTACCTCTAATATTCTTTAAACCAAAATATAAATAAACCTTGAGAATTATTGGAGTGATAACATCCTGGTGACCAGATTGGGGACTAACCAATCCTTAGTGTTTAAAATAAATCTTAAAGGAAATATTTTTACTTATCTTTTCACCTTAAGATTGTTTTAAAGGGTTGTTAAGTAAAATTTTCATTAAAAAAACTAAAATTCTGGCTTCCAGAAGAATCTACTATACCAGGTCTAATCCTGATCTAGAACCTGTTGTAATAGCAGATAATCTTGACAGAATTTTAAAGAAAAAGAAAAAAGTAGAAAGTTTAGGTAATAAAAATTCATTGATCAAAGCAAATTCTCTTCCCAATAAATTATCAAGTTTACAAGACATTGAATTTGATTTAAATTTTAAGCTATCTTTGTTTAAAACTAAATCAAAAAGTGACATATATAATAGTGTAATAGATCTTGATTTCATTTCATTTATTGAAACTAAGAAGGAAATTGTTTCACTTGATTCGGATGAAAAATACCTAGAAGTTTATGATAAACATGATGCTTTAACTGCAACTTTGATTAAGGAAATTGATGAAACTTATTTTCAACATTCAGTTGAATTGATTGCTTTATCTGCTTATACCCCTAAGCCTTCTACTAGTCATTTAGAGTTTGTAAATTCAAATTTATTTAGTACCACCTCATATATTATTTCCACTACACCTCATTCCACATAATCCTTCATTCCTAAGCTTCCTCTACAACCTTGAGTTTTATTTCCATCCCAAAATACTACAAGTTCATCATCTAGCACTGCTGCTTCATTTTCCAGCACTTCAAACAAATTTCCAAGTACAACTTGTAGTGTACCAACCTCATCTGCAAGTACCTCAACCTCATCACCAAGCACCACAAATTTACCTCCTAGTCCAGCCAGAATCTTAGCTATGGCTGCCAGATATGCTCCTTTGGTCCTACCACGAAAGTTACATAACATGCCCCAAGATTATCAAAGAAAAATCCCTCAATTTGATGGAACTAGTCAATACACTGCACAACAACATGTTAACAAAATGAATGAATATTTTGAGCTACATGAAATTGATGAATCTGATGTCCAAATGAGATTTTTTTCCCAAACTTTAGCTGGAGAAGTAAAAAAATGGTTCAAAGCTTTACCTGCAAACCATATTGCTGATTTAGAAGCCTTCCATCAATTTCTTATTAGTAGATGGGAGAAAAAGAAGAATCCTTTACAAATTTTGTCTGAATATGAACACATAAAAAGAGGACCTAATGAGTCAGTTCATGACTATTGTACTAGATTCAATAGTATCTACAATGCTATTCCAGTAAACATTAAACCCCCACCAGATCTAGCTTTACTCAAATTTCCTGATGGTTTTGATATGGATATGTCATAACAACTAAGGGAAAGGAAACCAGAAACACTAGAACAAATGAAAAACATAACAGTTAGTGTAGAAGCCAATTTGTTAGCCAAGACAGCAAGAATGAGAAATGAAAGAAGGGTAACAATAAAAGAGGAAACATCTACATCAGATAGCAAAATATATAGTTTAGCAAAATCCATGGAGAAAATGATGGATAGACTAGAAATTATGAAAAGGAAACCACAGTTGGATAATCAACAACAAGGCCCTCAAATAAGAAATCCCAACTTTAGGAAAAACACCAACACTGGTAAATCTAGAGAATCATCACCTATTAAAATAATAAGACCACCTTTCCAAGAGAACTATGCTGAAATTTCTCACCAAAATGAAGATGATGAAGACACTCAGATTAATCTAATGAGACAATGACGATAATACTATTTTTCTTACACAATAAGAACAAGAATCATATGAATTAAAATATTTATAGTTAGAATATGGAGAGTATTTTGATTATGAGCAAGGTTATGAGTTTTTCATTAATGAATTTCATAAGAAATATAACCTTAGGAGTAAGAAAAATGTAGAAGCCCCTACTAAGAAATATTCCCAAACTTAGACAAAGAAAACATTAGAAGCTCCTACAACCAAAGTACTGCAAATCCTCCCTAGGGAAACCCAACAAAACTCTAGTTCAAATAAAAAAAATCAAATCCTAATCAGAAAATTTCAAGTCCAAAAGCTGCATCCAGTCCTAAAATTGTTGAAATTATAGATATTGATGTTCAAACATCAGTTGATCCTTAAAAATATGTTGTTGTTAAGACAGAAAATTCTGCTAAAACAACAATTTCTGATTTTAAAATAGTTGTTGCTAAAACAGTTGCTAAAACATCCAAAACTGCCAAAGTTACCACTGCAACTCAAACTATCCCTGAAAAGACGATAAAAAATAGTAAAAGAGTGGAAACACAAACATAAAATGAAAAACCAACTGTAGACAAAGAAGAGAAACACACTCAAACTACAATTAGTAAAGAAGAATTTATTCAGTTAGGAAAAACACAAGCACCATTTAACATCCAAACTGAAATTTCCAAACTGAAGATACTTATTCCTTTAACAGAATTGGTAAAGCATGATTTATACAAATCACAGATCACTAACACATTAAACATGAATGAAGGAGAAGACTCTGTTAATTTAAGTGATGATCAACCAGAACTAACATTTGGTCCTAAGGTAAATGGAAAACACCAAGAAGGAGGAGTTCCTCCTTTCTACGTTAACTTGACTATTCATGATCAAATTTTACATAATGTTATGCTTGATTCAGGAGCCTCACATAATTTAATGCCAAAAGCCATTATGGAAACTTTGAATTTACACATCACTAGACCTTATAAAGATCATTTCTCATTTGATTCTAGTAAATTGAAATGTCTAGGCTTAATCAAAGATTTCTGTGTCACACTAGTCCAATATACTGGAAAAATTATATTCATGGACATTGTAGTAGTTGGCATCCCTCCTAAGTATGGAATGTTTTTATATCGCTCATGGGGAGAAAAATTGTAGGTATCTCTACAATTAGACATGTCTTATTTCACTATTTCAGTATTTGGAATCCAAGAAACTTTACAGAGAGAATTTAATGAATTACATTGTCATTAGTGTACACAGACCTTGAAAATATCCCATTTATTCTACACCTACTGATATGTACTCTTTCATTTTATGTAATTCAGAAACTGGCATAGAGAACAAGACATAATTAAAACAGAAAAAGAAACACCCAGACAATGAGAACATATTTCTTGAATCAATGTGGCACCTATATTTTGATGGATCAGCGAACAAATTAGGAGTAGGAGTAGGAGTTTGTATTCACAACATGGAAAACAATCATTCAGAGGGGTCATGCCTTTAGATTAAACTTCAAATGTACAAACAACATGGAAGAGTATGAAGTTCTATTCTTAGGGCCCCAGATTGATAGAAATTTAGGAGGCAGAAGAGTTTCTATCATGGGAGACTCTGATTTAATTGTAAAATGAATTAGAGGAGAATATTATGTATACAATCCTAGATTAAGCCAATACAAGGAAACAATTTTAGATCTGATTAAAGAATTGTTGGAATGTGACTTTGCTGTAATTCCTAGAAAACAAAACATACAAGCACACGGTTTAGCAACTTTTGCTAGTACCTGTAATCTGCCTTTTCAGCCAAATCACCAATATACAGAAGAGGTAAGACACAAGCCCACTATACCAGACAACTTAAAATATTGGAAAATTTTTACATAGGATACTCAAATCTATCACTTCATGAATGCTAAGGGAGAATTCCAAAATTGTAACGTAGATAAAGATTATACAGTAGATGATAAAATAGACAATGAGATAGATGTAAATAATATAGATTTTACTAAACCCACTAAATTTACTCAAGTAGAAATAGATAAACTAGAAAAGGTAGAAATTGAAGAATTAGTAGATGATCATTCTGACATTTTAAGCTTTAAGAATAACTTTTTACCTAAGGGATTAGCCCCATTAAAGATCTTTTTTATTCAAATGAAGTTGCAAGGAAAAACCAAAGATGGAACCATTAAGATCGTATATAGAAGAAATTTAAATATAGGAACAAACAAAGGCCTCAATTCATCAAACTTTCCAAAGCCTTACCTCTAAGAAGAAAAAATGAAATACATAAAGGCCTGTTTAAGGGGAATTTCAGGATGTATTTTAATGAGTTATGAAGACCTAAAATCTTATGATACACTAGCATAATACAACACAAAATACCTATCAAAGAAGATCAAAAAACTCTTCAAACATAAGCTAGAGAATAAATCCAGCGAATGCCTTTAATTTAAAAACATATAAAGAGGATGTATGAAGCCTGGATAATTTCACCCACGATATTCTGATTAGGTTTCTAAACTTATTCCCACCAAAGAAGAAAACAGTGGGAAATTCGACTGTGTTGATTTTCGAATTTAAATAAGGTGTCCGTAAAGATAATTACCCTCCTCAAGATGGATCATATTTTACAAAGAGGGTATTATTTGTATCCATGATTTCATTACTTGATGGATTCTCTGGGTATAATTAGATCTTAGTTCAGCCAAAATACTAACCAAAGACAACATTTACTACTCCTTGGGGTACTTTCATATTTGTAAATGCCTTTGATTATCAATGCAAGAGCCACTTTCCATAGAGCTATGGATATAGCTTTTGCCAAAGAAATTCATGCTTTTCTTGTAATTCTATCTAGATGATATAACCGTATTTTCATAAAACCGACAATGAACATCTAGATCATCTAAGACAAGTGTTTATCAAAATGTAGGAAATTTGGTATTTCTTTGAATCCCAAAAAGATTCCTCTTTGGACTTCAAGAAGGTAAAATATTAGGGGAACAAATCAAAAGAAGGAATTAGGAGGAGACCAACTAGAATAGAGGCCATTTGGAACATAAGCCATCCTAGGAATATTATTAAGGAACTGTATGCTTTCTTAGGTAAAATCAATTTTCAAAAGATTAATTTCAAACTTAGCATAAATAATTAGAAATAAATAAATATGTTAAATAAATATTTAGCACTTAAAATGGAAAGTAGAGGCCAAAAATCCTTTGAATCAATCAAACAAGCTCCCTTACAAGAACACCAATCCAATAAGTCCCGATTTCAAAAATATTTTATTATTTTTTCTTTTTGTTTCTAATACTATTGTTGTATTCTTATCGCAAGAATAATCAAGGGCTATGAACAACCCATTTCTTTTTAGAAAATCACTTAGAGATGCCACACTAAAGTGTAACCTAATGGAAAAAGCAAGCACTAGCTCCAAAGAAGGATATTAAAGACTTTAGAGGTACATCTTGTGTTCACATCATAGCATAAGTTCCAAATTCAATAGTGAAGGATGTCTCCACTCCGAATGGGCTGATGGTAAGAGGAAAATTGATTGCCACCATTTTGGAATATGACATGGAAATTAAGCCCACTAAACTCATTAAAGGTCAAGGTTTAGCCAAACTTATAACTAAATCACCATGCCTTAGATATAAATTTTATTTCCTAATTAGATGATCAGGAAGAGATGGTAACTCACAGATCAACAAGCCTTTTCATATTCACTCGGTATGCAGATATCATATTTGTATTACTAAATTTAAAGTTCTCTCCCGACTTTTAAGAACTAAATCTAGATTTTTAAGTTAAAGGAAATGAAATTTGTATCATGTATAATGCTCGTTTTTGGAAAGATCATGGTGGTACTTATTGAATTTTTTTCAAAGATGAAGTTGATAAAGTTATGGAAGAGTTTCATGTAGTGACCTGGTGGACATCTTTACCTGAATAAACCGTATAAAATCTTGAGGGTTTGTTTTTATCGCTTCCATGCAATTTTTTGGTAGATGTAAGAAAATATGTGACCTCATGTCGAAATTCCAAATATTTGAAGGGAAGAAAAACTACTACCTTTACCCCTTAAACCCATCTCCATTTAAATGCCTTTTCAACACTCTGGTTTAGACTTCATTCGAAATTCACCCACCATCCTCAACCCACCACAAATGGATTTATAGCTATGACTATTTCAAGTGGATAGAAGCCATTCCCTTCTAGGCAAGCCACTAATACCGTCATAATATCATTCCTAGAAAAACAATATACTATCTAGATTTGATGCCTCAAAAGATCATTACCGGGAGTAATGCGTACCAAGCCAAGTCTAAGAAAATGATTGACTCTAACCAAAATGCCACATTATCCTTAGCCATTCCCTTGCATATTACTCCTCAAGGTAATGGACTTACCGAATCCTCCAATAAAATCCTCTGTTAATATCATCAATAAACTACTAGAATACCATAAAAACACTGGAACAAAAGGTTATTTAATGCCTTGGCAAGTAAGATTATAATCACCACAAAGAAAGTCCATTGGTACATCCTTATCACCGTATATGGATGGATGTTGTTTTTCCATCCTCTTTAGGAGTACTAGTGATTAAGATGATCCAAGAACCTGTAGGTAGAAACCAATGATATCTAGAGAAGGATAAATCAGACCAAGGAAGGTTCTGCAGCAAACTAGGAAGAAGTATATCTCAAGTCACAAGTTGTCCAAGATAAGATTAAAAATATATTTGGTGCAAGAAGACAAAGGAAGATGATTTTTACATAGGTGACAAAGTTCTCAAGTGATTGCTGTAATATAAAGAGAAAGGTAAACATGGTAAATTTGATTTCCTATGGAAAGGTCCCTATGTCATTTATGGTTACAGAGGTAACAATGCATTCTTTAAGGAGTTGAATGGATTAGATCTACTAGGGTGAATCCATAAATGGTAGAATGTTGAAGCATTACTATTACCCGTAATACCGTAGTTCACTTTGTTTACTTTACTCATTTTATATAACATTACGTAGTTTAGATTGAATTGGATTTTTTTCTTGCAAATTTGAAGCCCTGAGAGAAGGCCCTAATCTTTGGAAAGACAAAATATCATAAGTAAGAATAATGAGCTAGAAAACAAGCTCAAGGAAAAACACAAAGAAACATTTAAGGCTACCGATCTTAAATTTCTCGCATTTCACGAGGAAATTCCATCCCCATGTGGAGCCACCTAGGGTCCCATAATAATAGATTCATAATTTTGAATTGATTTTGATTAGTCTTGTAATATGTACATACTTTTCTTTCTACAAATTGTTTTCCCATATTAAAAATAAAAAATTTAAGAGGGTAAAAGTCCTAAAAAGAAAAACCATAGACTAAAAGAAAAGATAAAAAAGAAATATAAAAATGAATCCCAGATAAAAAATAGATCATGAAAGTGATGCAAATTCAAATTCCACTACTTTTTACTTTACTTTACAAAATAAGATTGTGTGCAGCTTGTCAAAAATGCCAATCCATGAAGGTCAAACTGCGAATCTTGATGTTTCATGCTTTAAATTTCATGTCAGATAGAGAATAAATATCTAGCCAAACTGCTTAATCTTGGAAGATCATAGTTAGGTAGAGAATAATAAGATTAGGATTAGATAGTTTGTTGTTAAAAATAAAAATGAACAAGGGTCCAGTTTTTCTTCAAATGCAACCAAAGAAATGAAGAAAAACGTTAGGAAGTTGATGGGTAGTGAACAGCGCTTTTTCACAAAGCATGATAATGCAGAATGTGTTTACTTCATATTTACTAATTTCCTTCAAAATAATTTCCCTTGTAAAAATACCCCTTCCCCTTCATTTTTATTCTTCCCCTTCACTCTTTTTCCCTACAAAAATCCCTTTTTCCTAAGTTAAAATGAAAATTTTCCTCCGGAAAGTAACATCCTTAATTAACTTCCATTTTATTTCAAAAAAATACACCAAAAACCCCTAAAATACCTTTATCTTAAGTTTAAAATGGTTAACCCAGGCATTGGGTACTACTAAGAAAATGCCTTCCGATATCAGTTTTTATGTTAAAATTAGTGTATTTACGCCCCCCTTCATTTTAATTATTTAAATAAATTATTTATTAATTCCTACATTATATACCTTTTAAACCCTTATTATATTAATTCTCACTTATATACATTTCCCAACCCATTATTTTAATATAACCTATAGTTTAATTTCACATTTTGATATATATATTTGTTCCCACTTATTATTTCCCCGCCTATTATAAAACCTAACCATAAACATTAAGCCATGGTATATATCGCATAGCCCACATTTACTTAGGACCAGGCTCCTACATCCATCTTTATTCCCCAATAAACTTGCAATATTTTCCAACCGTCAGACTGCATCTCTTCTGCATCCAATGACCGATAAGCCTTGATGTCGCACGTCCGTGGCCATTTCTTTAACCACTCACAAGACCTTGTGAAATGCATGGTTTTCGGGATCCCCGCTCCCAAATACGTGGCTATTTGATTCGATCGCATCCTCTGTACCCCATTTCCCAACCACTTTCACCATGCAAAACCCGGTCAACGCATTTCCGCCCATTGTCAAACCACACCGGCCATTTGAAATGACTGCGCATTCAATGTTAAATCATTATTGGTTAAACCATATAACTTCCCTTTACAACATTTTTCACTCATTTATATTACAAATTCACAAACGGAGCCATTGCCGACCTAAAGAATGGTTGTCGCACCCCTTGCTTTTTTAAGCCAAAGTTCAACTAATTTGGACCACAGTATTGCTATAGCTATGCAGAACCTCATTTGAAGTAGTATAGAGCCCCCTCGAAGCTTCAAAGAACCTTCGTCTCTTTAATTCTTCTGAATTAAAATATTCATTTTCCTGTATTCACTGCTTAGGCTAATAACACCAAGAGAGTAATCATTAATTGAACTTATTAGGATCCTTTCGTAAACCAAAAAGAAACTCCCGTATCTTCCCAAATCTTTTTTCTCGTAAACTCCCCGGGACATATTTTCATAAAATTCCCTAAGTCTCTTGAGACCATTCTTGATCACAAAATCAGAATTTGATCAATTGGAACCTACTTAAACATTTGAAGACCAGTATAAAACTCTTATTGCCTCTTAAATCCTCAGACACATTGTGAAAATATTTCACAACATTTCACAGTATATTTAACTATTTTTTTCAATCAAAGAGTAATCAATTGGATTTAAAATTAGCCAAAAATGGCTTCTCAAGGAATAGTATCTCAGAACCCCCTACAACCTCCTATTGTAGATGTGGAACACACTCCAGCATTAGCAGATAAATGTTTTAAAATTAGACCTTGTCACTCTAATTTAACCTTCTCGAGCCCACCACTGGAGCCATGACAAATCTATTAATTGTCAAGGAATTTTTTATCTAAGAGTAAAATTTTCCCTAAGTATGTTGTCCCACAAACCTTTCTGCCTGTATGCAATCATACTTTTTCAATCATGTTATTTCCCCCGATCGTAGAGCCATTATAACTCTGGAAAGAAATATTGTTCTTAATATCACAACTAAGCTACCAACCAAATGATGCAAAGATCCAACCCAGACCAAGATGAAACTCCATTTGTCTATATGTGCACTTACACAATGTACATGAACTGAATTCCCCAAGGGTTCCGTATATTCGTATATTCATTCCTTCATCTATAGATACTCCGAAGAAAAAATCTTTCCTTACCCATCTAATATTTTTTGAGAGAACTAGAATATCATTGTGATGTTTCGTATTTTAAGTTATTTTAATGATGAACATGTTGATGCTTCTCGCCTTGGTTTCACCACTTTCACACTTGTTCACCCTCCTACTACCATTTTTAATTTTTCCCGCACCTTGCCGATACTATGCATGAACAACTTGTTAAAATGCCTTAAGGTGTCTTCAAGCACTCATCAAGATATTTCATATAAGCTATTTCAACAGAAATTTTCCATCAACCTTCTTGTGAATTGATGTTGAAGGTAATCCACATTAAATTATATTTTGACTTCCCTTATTAAGAAATACTCCATTGAATTCCACATATTATTTATTTCATTGACTCTTTCTATCCATCCAATTCTCAAGATGTTGAACAACAACACTAACCAAGAGTTAGTGAGGGAATTAAAAAGGTCCTGCACTTTTCGTAGCACAAGAGAGGATATTGGTACCGATCAAAATCATACACAAATTAGGTATATGGATCTAATATTCTTCCATATAAGCTGCCCAAACATTCCTGCAAATGAGGTTATTTTCCCCTTGAACATATGAGGTAGATCCTTAATTCTATGCAATAAATTTCCTCTTTACAACAAAGAAGACACAACAAAAAATAAAAATTAGGTTAATGCTTTATTCAGAATAACAGAGATGTTGGCCCACAGCAGTAAAAGTATTTAAAGGAGCTTAAATTCGCTTAGAATTTTTAGTGGTATCATGATCCTTTAAAGATACAAATTGAGAGTTAAATGTAATTAAATCCTTATGTACATGAGAAAAAAACAAATATAGAGAAGTACTCCAACAAGTCCGAATGGTTGGAGAACACTTGACAGAGGTAGATAAGCAAGGTGATACTAGTCAAATCTTGCAAACCCCAACCCAAGAAGATAGAACAAATAATCAAAGAAGAAGGATCAATATACACTACGTAGACTACCACCTAAAACCAAATTTAAATTTCTATACAAGAAGAAGCAAAATCAAATCAGAATGAGAAGTGGAAACAATCGAGGTACTGACACATGTATGCAATAGAAAGACAATGCTCCTCCTATAGTTTCGAAGAACACACCTAAATTTCTTCAAAGATTTAAAACCAGTGATTCAGAAGCAGCAGCATTGAAGGAGCCTCATCCATCAATCCACTAAAAACATGGATACTATGCAGTAAGTATAAATAAATAAAGATCGTAAATGATGCCTTAAAGGCCGATACATACACACACACATTAGAAGTAGTCACCAAAGACCAAAGAAGATTACTTTTTTTCATTTGACTACAAAGCTAGGAAAAATGCGTATGACCTTCCTACCCAAAAGTCAAGCATCCCAAATCATCGCTGATTATAAAAAATTGGCCATATGAAGTTCAAGCCTGCAGACCTTTCATCCAATTGATCGATATACCTTCACAAGAAAGTCGGTGAAATGATTTATTCTACAATGATGAAAAACTGCATGAGTGTACAAAAAAGGTAAAACACTCTTTTTAATATCGTAGACTCTACCAAATTAGAAAAGGCATCCTCACAGCTAAAGATAAAATCAAATCACTCGAAGATTTGGTTATTGAAGTAGGATATGATCCAACAAATGTTTGTGTTGTAGATGAATCGATAAAGGAATGTATATTGTCGTATTAAAGAAGAAACTAAAACAACCTCCCATCAACATCCTCGTGCAAAGGAAGTTATTACAAGATGCAAACCAGAATATGAGATGATGAATCTCATTCTTCAATTGATCGCCCAAATAAAAAGAAATGGAAAATGAAATGGACAAAGGACCCGTGAGAAAAAATGCCGGTCGTGGTAGTTCTTCATTGTTATTCCTCAGAGTTTACCATCGGTTGTCCCCCCTACATTAGCATAATCATTACCATATTCCCAATGGTTAGCAACACTTCCTCGTCACCTCGTTAACAATTTCAACAACAGAAATATCTATGATCAGTCAACAAATACAGCTCAACCTGGAGCAAGGCAAAGTAAGTTAGTAAAAGTAATGTGAATGCCTATCCAAACAAATGAAATCAATGTAAATAAGAACATCCAAAAGGTCCTGAGGATGAAAAATTATGCATAAGAAGAAATGAAGAACAAACAAGTAAACAAGATTGATTAAACATTTGGCTAAGAAAAAAATTTAACTCTAAAGTAACCAATGGTAATAATCCAAACAACAACTATGAGCCACTTACCATTGAACTGGCCAATGATATTTGGCCATCAATCTAGGTTATTTATGAACAAAAAGATTCAATCAAAGCAAAGTAGTGAGGCTATCCAAAAAATAAAAGAAGAACTTGGAAAAAAAGCCGAAAGAGAAAAAGGAAATCATCAAATTCTTAATTCCAATAGTCAAACAGAACTAGAAGAAACTGAATTAGTGACAGATGGATACCATTCTTGAAGTTTCTAAAGGTAATTTCAAAAAGGAATTTAATGATTCAACGAATAAAAATGCCAAAACATGGAGCTTAAGTGAACTATTTATGATGAAATTTGACATTCCTTGAGACGTAGTTATTCCTCACAAATCCTTCCGTTATTCATGAAAAATTGATGAAACAAGAGGATTATGATAAGGAAATTAGAGAAGTTTCCAAGGATCAAGCCAAACTCCTTCTTCACAAGGAATTCCAACAGGAAGGTATTTTATAAAAGTTTTGAAAATATTTTTTTACCCATAATATGAGGTAAAACACCTATTTATCAATGCTCACATTCTCAAAATATACAAGAGGCAGATGTGAAATTTTTAGAAGATGATAAATCAAACTACTGAGGCGTAATTTTGGCAAAAGTTGATTGATTTAATATGAAAATATTTTAAAAGAAAAAATAGAGTAGTCAAAGGTAACAGAGCATCCAGGATAAAGTAAAAAACAACAATAATAGTTTACAAGATAAATAAACAAGTCAAAGATTATCATAGTTTAAGAGTATTAGGTGTATAAAAATGTTAAATTTAAAGGTAGGTTGAAAGATGAAGATGCCAATTTGAAGGACACTCTACCGCAACCTTCATATTGAGCAAACAACAAAGAGACAAATCAGCAAAAATTGAAGACAACAAACAACAAATTCAACAAAATCAAAGACATCTTGCATTACTTAGATAGCTATCTCTATCTTCTTGCATGAAGCTATTTATTTTTCCAAGGAATAACTTTATGATTGTTTTAGGATATTTTGTAAGAATTTTTTGTATAAATACTTCCCATTTCGAAGTATTGAGTGTGGATTAATTGCTACAAACGTTTCTATAGTTGTACCTGAAATAAACGTAAGTGTTATTTGTACCATTTTCAAGTCAACAGACTGATTGAGAACAAAGAGATCATATTACAAGATTCATGTGTCAGCCACTTCTAGTTGAATTATTCTCAAATGTTCTATCGGAAGTTTTGACATATACTTGAAGGTTTTTTCTAAATCTAGATACAATGTGAATGTTGTTTCATAATATGTTTAAAAGCACTTATTTTGAACTCGTTATGTTATTTACATGTTTTCTATTGATATCCGTACTAGGCAATTCTTAATTTCTCCTAGTTTCTATTGACTCTTCCTTTTCACTCATTATCCGGATCCTCGAACCCTTAATTGCTCTCTCATCCCGATTGAAACCATTTTCACCATCATCATAAGGATATGAAGTTACACAACTATCTTGCCCGTGAACACTTCCCTTTAGAACCTGATTCGATCCCACTACTTGCTACATTGACTCCATTAAATCAATGGAAAACAGATTTACATCTATCCATCCGAACTAGTGATTCCACCACCAAACCAAATCTAAAATCAAACGCAAATAATCCTACATAACTAGCCTAAAAATCAACTAAAATCAACAAAGATAAACCATACAGAGAGAGCCCTCTTAGAGTATTAGGAATTATAGATCCTACGCTTTGAAAGTAGGTTTGTGATTACCTCTTATATTCTTTAACCCAAATTATAAACAACCCCTGAGAATTATTGGAGTGATACCAAAAGACATCTTCACAATTTCATGATTGTTCCCGATGGAGTTACCTCGAGAGATGATCTCACATAAGGTTCAATTGTGACTCATCATGGATTTCATAATGCCCCTTTCACAACATGGTTTCTACAAGAATGATGTAGAATCACAAGCTCCCACACTGTATGCATGGTCTCCACCAGGGGTAGAGTCTCATCATCAAAAAACTTGGAATATCATATCTTCCAAAGACGTCTCATCAAATCAACAACACGTGTTGTTGGCTTGAGTGTTCAAGAGACTTCCCGATCCAGACTGCTTCTCTTCATACTTAAATTTCTTCCTCACTTAAGCAATAATTAGCTTCTTTAGGGACCCAAGTCAAGTTGCTGAATCATGAGCTACAAGGTCCAATCTTAAGTATTAGTTGGAAACATTCCATCTTATTCAAGAATGAGGGAAGAAGGACTTCCTCCCCAAAGCTTCTTCTAGGACTCGATGGAGCCCATCATATTTATCCTTCCGATATGACCTAGAATCCTTTTACATCTACCCAAAATTTGTACAAGAATAGAAATAACCAAAAAATATACTTTTTTACCCTGGAGGATGGAGATTGCCTTGATGTACTTCGAAAGTTATTTTATCTTGGGGAAATTTTGATGATATCCATTGTCTCTTGCATTCTTGACCCCATTTTCAAGTCTTCTGGGAGTGAATTTTCCAATGTCATCTGACTTCTTTGGTTTTGTTGTAACTAGAGCATCAACATTTCTTCCAAGATTTTCCACATCCTTTTTGTTTGGAGCATTAGGGTTTGCACTCATCCTTATTTGAGGGCTTTACCCGCATAGCCAAGACCCAATTTATCAAGTGATCTTTTTTGATGATCAGATGTCCTCTAGGTTTGATAACTCTTCAAGTTCTGCCCGTGCAAGTCAACTTCCTTTAAAGAGAGACAATTTCTCCTTTCAACTTTTCTGCGCCTTCTTTCATAACTAGTTGCTTCTTCATTTATTACATCATCCTTATTACTTCATGTGCTTCTTTGATTTTTAGAGAGATGACATTTCATTTTTAGTAGGAAATCTCATCATCATTTTCTTTTAGTTTACATTCCATAGCATTTATTTCTTCTTCTTCATCAACTTGTCCTTCATGAATGCCAAAGCTTACATCACCTTATTTGGCTCCTTTTTCTTGTTTTATTGCATCTTCTTGTTGAAATATAATGGAGGAGACTTTTTCCTTTTGATCAACAACTTGTCCTTTAATTTTTTTCAAGTCTTCATGTATTTGTTCAATATGGCTTGAAAACGCTTTCTTCCTTTTCTTTGCCTTATCCAATTGATTTGTCATGGATATGATTTCTTCATGATGTTTTATTTTGTTTTAATGAAATTCCTCCTTAAGCTTGGTGATCTCCTCATCTATTTCTTGTACTTGAAGCTGGAAGGTTAACTTGTCTTGTCTTGGTCACCATATTGCGCTTTCTTCTTAAGTTCCTCATTCTCCTTTTTAAAATTATTAATCTCTTCAATGGTAAGCTGTGTTTAGTTAAGAGATATTCTTCAAATTATTTCATTTCTCTTTCTTCTTTAGGTCTTATTTTGCCTTGATGTCATCACTCTTATTTTTTAGCTTCCTTAATGGATTATGGATTTTATTTTTTCTTTCCATCATCTTCTTAATTAGCACTTTTGAGGAAGAACACAGTTTTTCCCATATGACTTTTGTCGACAAATGCTTTCTTAAAATTGGCCTTCGTTGCAATTTGCAAACCATTAAAAATTTCCTTAATTTCTCTTGTATTGCACCCCCTAGATTCTACATCCATCATTTCATCGCAATCACTCGATTTTCCAATATTTGCACTCCTTGAGTCTTCAAGAAATTCCTCATTTGCCTCCCATATATCAAAATTTCCATTAAACAATAGAGCCTTCGCAAATTGATTGACTTCACTTCAATGGTTGAGGAAGAAACATATTTAGGAGGATTAGATTCTTTCTTCCTTGGCTTTGCCTTTCGTGGTTCTAATGAACAACCTTCAAGATGTTAGGTTTGGAGGAAGGTACCTGCCGCATACCACCTTGTTGGAAGACTGAGAGTGAATCAATACTTTTTTTCAATTGTTATTTGTACTACAATAGACTTATATTTACCTTGATATTCATACAAAGTCTCATCATTTCTCCTTCATCGACCTAAGAAAAGATCTCCAAATCACCTCATGATGGAATCACGGTCTTCAATGATCTTCATAAATATTCAATGTGTTCTCAATGAGCAAAATTTAGTTCTACTCCCTCGCTCTAAGCCTCTTCAAGGGGCCCTTTAAGAAATTTCCAAGCCTACTTCAAAAACCTTCTTTTAATAGGCTTGCCCACACCAAAAATTCTCTTAATAATGTCTTCAAGGCCCTTTATCAAGGATTTAACAATGTTGCTACAAAGATGTCCTTAATAGTCTCGCATACCATGTGTTCTATTCATACTCTTTCAATAAGTCAACAAAAAGGTCTTCAATATACTGCTAAAAAGCTCTCCAAGATTGATCTTTTAAGGAATTTTGCTTCACAGAATGTTCTCTTCTTATGATCCTTCAACAAGCACATGACACTTCTCAACAACCTTTTCCAGGATGATCATCTAAACTCTTTAGTGGTCTCAATGGCATAGGCTTCAAGATACTTTACTATTCAAAAGACTACAAGTAGAGTACTTCCAAATCTCAATAAGAATAACTTAGTGTTTGCTCCAAAATATGCTCAAAGAGTGCTACAATGGGTGTTCCAAATTTTCCTCCTGCATGAGGTCTTCACGCTTCAATCATGCACAATATGTTTATTTCAATGCTTGTTGATCGCTTCAAATTTTTACCAACAAATTTCCTCCACACTAACTTGAAATGGTCTGAGTCTCTTCAACATTAAGTAAGTAGCTCCAAGCTTTTTCTCACAGATTGTCACTCAAAGAATTTTTAGAAGAGATTTCTTGAGCCATTAACTTTACACTTGGATTCTCCATAGCTAACTTCAGGTCTCAATCCTGCTTTACCATAGGGGACTATTATATACTAGTTTGATTTTGTAGGTCCTAAACATGTGTGACTTTAGGCGAGGTTTGATTCCATACTTGGCTAGACAAATATATGAATACAAGCTTCAATATGTTACAAACTCGTTGTAGCCGATCGAGTCGATTGTGGTGAGTTCCGTGGATTATATGAATCCACAAATTCAATATTAACTTTAGTAAAAGATATTATCACAATGTCCGAGGGGTTAGTTAGCTCTATTATTATTGTTTTGAAGTTATGTTTCAACACTTTATTACTATTCCAAGATTTTACAACTACCTTTGGTGGTGTCCTGGCCACTCCTTACATCAATTTTCAAATAATCCAACCCGCATTTATCACCCAACTAAACTTTTCCAGACCTCCTTAAGTTTTCTCTCCTGTCTTAGTTTTTGTTCTTTATCTTCTAAGATATCTTCACCAAAAATCCTTGGTCAAATGAATTTAACCTTATTTTTATATGAGTTTGACGTCAATACGAAGGGACACATCTTTCTCGGGAGGTACGACATGAATGTGTGAGGTAGGTCACCTAGCTTAAAAAATAGGACATATAATCTTCAAAATTTGATTTCTCTTAAAGTATTTGGAGTTAGGAGGCGTATAATAGCTCATTAGAACAGGGAGAGTCCTCTTCAATATGGGGAAGGTCTCATTGTGGAAATATGCTTCCAAGATGTCCAAATTTATTTTTCTTTGTGATTGTTCTTGAAATTTTTAGTTCGAAGGTGATTGGGATGTTGAGAAGTCGGTGAGGGCTTCTTTATTGTCAAGACTCTTAACAATGTCATTATACATCATCAAGGATGTTGAGGCTATTCATTTCATATCTCCCATCATTTTCCATTTCATCAAATGTAATGTCATCATGTATGTTCTTAAGTGTGATAGTGTAGCATTAATCATGTCACCAACCATGTCATAGTGTAGCGTCCATCCATTTCCATCAAGAGAGCCCATCATAAGATTTATATTTCTTCAATGTATGTCTTTATTCATGTATATTCATCCTTATAGTATCCATCAAGGGCTTGTATATTAGATACACCGTTGGTACTTCAAAAGTTAAATCACGCTATGAACATCAATCAACACATGATTGGTACTTGGCATATTTAGACTCCTTTTATTAAGAGTATATAGTAAGAGTAAGAGCATCATCCTGGTTCTTAGGGCTTCTTCATGGTTAGTTTAAGCACATCATCACTAGGGTATTATGATCAATGGACATTTAGGGCAACATCAACCATCATAAGAATTTTCCATCACAAACAATGCCATATTGACATCAATGACAACCTTAATTAACAATTTCATAATCACCCCCCGCTATCCACAAAGAAAAGAATAAAATTGTTCACACCATGAACAAAAACAGGATAAGAGAGTGTTTCTTAAGGAGATATTTATATTAACCCGTTTAGGCCCTAATATAATATAGGACAAGATGAAACCAAAGTTGGGTTCCTATGACTAAATATTTTATTACAAGATTCTCAACTGTGGAGAAACTTGGATCTCCTTCATAAACGTCTCATATTTCTTAGATCGTGGTGGGTCACCTCTATTTCATAGACCTGTAATTCCCAGTTTGGATACCTCAAGGTAGGGCCTGACCAGTAAAAATCACTAACAACTTGAATCGTGTATCATCATTTACCTTGACCGTGGCTATCAACAATAGCTCGACCTTTTTTGTGGCTTGATATTTATTGTTTATACTTCCTATGGCCTGAGTTAATTACCTAAGATTGTGTATCATCATCCTTGAGTGGTTTATATACTCCTTGTTGTGGTAATAGCCTCGCATCTTCTATGATACTTCTTTAAAAATTTCGTGGCTCGACATTGTGATCAATTGTTGTGGACAATGGCTCTGATGATCCGTATCGTGGTGAAGAATTGGTGGTATCATCCTTGACCTAGAACAATGTTGTACCTAAACACAACAAATCTAGGATTGTGGATAAATCGGAGTGAACATTCAATGTCATAAAGTAGGGATCAAATAGTTTTACGCCTCGGAATCAGATCTATATTGTGGTTCAATACTTCAACCTATATTTAATAAATAGCTACAACATCAAGGATAATCCAAAGAATTTGAAGATTCAAAGTTGATTCATTATTGAAGTAATCGTGGTAACACCATCAAGGCTAGTGGTGGAGACCTACATTGGAAAATCAAGCATAAGTTGTTTTTTGATCAAATTGAACATATGAAGAGTTGAACAAAGGTTGAATCTTGTTGAATATACTCAAGTAAGTACATCACTCATATTTTCTATCAAAATAATACCGAAGGATTGGTGTCCTAGGGTTGGAGCTCTAAAAACAATTTTGAGCCTTATGAAGGATAGTGGTTGAAGCCCTAGAGATTAGAGCCTCACACAAGTCCAAGTTGGTGCTTGGCAACATGTTGAGCCTAGAAGGTTGAAGGGTTTCAGCCTTGAACATCATTGTACTCAAATTTGTAAAAATGGATCAAGTGACTCTCTTGTTTATAATAAAAGACCTATTATGTATTTATTTGATTATAATTGTGTAAGAATCTTTTAACCGGTAAACAAAACAATTGAAAATAAATATTGATTCACCTCTCAGATTTCCAACAATATCTTTGTTACGTATTGTATAGGAGAAATTACCCATCAAATATCATAACTAATGCTAAGGACAAGTTATCATAAGGCTTATTTTAGCCTTGAAAATTTCCATGTTTTTACGTCACCTCTATATCCGCAACATGGAGGTACTTCATCTATAGGCCATTTCATAAAAGATTGTAAGTTATATTAGAAACATGGAGTCATTTTATTTGACCTCGTTCTTGGTAATCCATATTTTTTCTTGGAAATGATGGATTCTAATCCTTAACACTAATTCCCAGAACTTCCTCTTTCAAAGGATTATTTTATCGTTAGTTCCCAATATTATTCTATAACAAGGTGAGGAATTTTACTTTTGGTAGAGGGATTAAATTTTTTTCTAGAGTCCTATTATTTTTTCATTATTCTTCCATTAGAAGATGAGTGTTTCTGCATCCTACGTGAGAGGTCGATTATCATTTCCATCAAGAAGCTTTGATTGTATCTCATTTCTAAGAAATGGTATGGAAAATAAGAAGGATAATATCCCTTCAATGTCTTTAGCTATGTAACTAGATCATTTGGAAAATGCATTTATACATATTTGGAATAAAAGGGGAAGTATTTTTTATCAAGGATACATTAGCATAATAGTTTTGGTTTTCTAAATTTCATAACTAAGATCTTAGCATATGCTTCTACAATTTTCTATTTTTTCTAACTCCATAACCTTACTCAAGCATCACCCTATTAAAATCTAATGAACAAAAAATTATTTCACTCTTTTTACAATATTGACACTCATATATCTAAAGCTTTACCTTGTATATTTGAAGTACAAATACTATATTTGCATGGAAAAGAATTTAATGTAAAATTTAAACGAAATTTGTAACTTTTAACTTGTTTCTTATATCTTGCAAAAATATAATTTACAAGAAGATGATTTTTTAGATCTATGTTCTTTGGCATGTCTACCTTCATATTTTGACTAAAATTACCCATGAGTCCCTTTTGTCAGCTAGAAATCCTAGCCTCAAGTGTAAAGGAAACCAACCCATGGCAACAATGGTCTAATTCATACCTACCATGTTATCAAATTCTTTTCAAGCACTAGCAAGACCATAAAACTAAGTTTTGGAAGAATGTTGATGTCCACACAAAGAGATGGACACTTTAATGACTATTTGAATAGTAAGATAGCTAGATTCCTTAAATTTTTCTTCAAGTGGTTAAAACCTTCAAGACTTGGAAAACCCTCTTCCAAATTGGAGGAATTAATATAAGCTTAAAGCACAATTTTGTGGAAGTAATGTTGTTAAAATAAGAGCTTGAATAAAAAGGGATAACCTTAGAAGAGGTTAGACACAAATTGGAAGCCCTAAAAATGTGCATCATAACCGCTTTGTGGGACTTTAACACTACTACACAAGGATAGAAATCCATGTACAAAAATGATGTCATCCTATCTAAAAAGATCCTTGGGCCTTATGTGTGGTGGTATTTACTAATGAAAATAATGAAACATTTATAGTAGTTCAACATAATATATTAGTGATACATGATAATATATTAGTGATACATGGATATTTGATTGAAATAACACAAATTTGACATGGTCTTTACCTTACCGCAATTCTTTGTTCAAATTTTATTTTATTTATATTATTAAATATTGGTATTACTTTTTTTATCACAAATGTTTATGGAAGTTTAAGGAAATATAAATAATAGTTAAAAGGGTCTTGAATTTGTCTTCATCAATTTGTTTGGAAGCTACAAAGAAGGGTCAATTCCATGTATTTTGGATGAGAATGGATGTCCTTTTCACTATCTCACAATCCACCTCGGGTGAAACAATTATATTTAACTTTGATATTATTAATTACAGAAACTACCCTTTGCTAAAAATAAAAAAGATGTAATCACTAAAGAACCAACATATAACTATAACCCACAAAAAGATCCCTAGCCTTAATAAGGTGGCTTAATCGACATTGAAAATCAATAATGCAACATTTAACAGTTCAACTCAATATTTAATAGGAAATGGAATTTCCACTTAAATGGATATATATATATATATATATATATATATATATATATATATATATATATATATATATATATATATATATATATATATATATGAGAGAGTTTCAACTCTAATGTAGATTGGATCAGCTTGTTGTATTGTCTTACTATCTTGCCAAACCACATTGGTGGGGCAATTATCTTTAACTTTGATATTCTTATAATATACACCCTATTTATAACGAGACGAATGTTAAATCATCTAAGACCAAACATACAACTAGAAAATAGTAAAATACAAAACAAGACAAGACTTCAATACAATACAATACAATACAAGCCTTCAAGACTTCAACCGCTACTTGTCAAGTGCAATGTTGAGAAGAAAATCATAGTATTATTAGTGGATTATGCTGCAGCCTTTCTCCTAATCTACAATCCATATCCAAAAAGAATGAAGAATATGAAATATTACTCAAGAGGGTATTATTTATATATTTGAGAAGCATTAACCAAAGGAAGTACTCGTTGGTTGTAGGTAACTCGTTAAAAGTCAAAATATTTACCAATTTCTCCGACATAAGTACCTAGTTATAACCTTGTGGAGGATGTTTCTGGGTCAGGAGCAGCTCAAGGTACCTACTGCTTCCTCCGAAGAACAAGGACAAATTCACACACAATGAAACTACTTTGAGGTATCATAGGGGCTGGGCCATTTAGATGCAATGAATACTATGGTCGTGACAAAAAAGTCAATTAGAAAACTCCAAAATGAGGCATTCTTCCAACGCAAAATGAATCCAAGCTTTGAAGGGGAATTAATAATATTGCAATATTTATTATGATAGTAATTGTATTTGTTTATTTTATTGTTTACTTTTCACTGTATAATTGGGGTATCAAAAGTGTACACATTTTTTTCCCAATTAATAAAATATAATTTCTACCATTTTAACAAAATATATAACCAAAAAATAGAATGAACACCCAAACTAGAGGTTGAACTACCATTAAATTTTTACAAAATGTCTCTACATTGGATATAGGGAGCACACCAATAAACTTATCTCAAAGGTAGACAAACAACCTCAAATGAATGAGAAGAAAAGCTAACTCAATGAGGATGGATCAAAAATTAGGGACAACAAGACCTTTTCATTCTCCACTATAAATCAAGAACCATAAAATAAAACTAAATCACACATAAGTGTTATAATCATCACATTGTATAAAATGTAAAGCCAAATCCAAAAAATATTAAACTAACCCCAACCATGATGTTGATTTCCTAAACCCAACACCCAGAAATTAATTTTACCGTATTTTTATTTCATTGAATAAAAAGAACAACTGAGTTCTTAACATAAATAAAAAAATATTGCTGCATGCACAACCAATCTCAATCACACATGCACATAGATTTATGCATAATCAATATTTCTTCATTAAAACATTACAAACCTATTCAAGCTCCCCCTACTAGGAAAATGGCCCTTAAGGAAATTACATATACAACAATAAACCTAGAGTTATTCACAATTGACAAGCCCCAGATCCTGCCCTTTTGATATTCTTCTGGATCGATCTAGATCTATTTCCTCGTTTCTCCTCGCACCTTCCCTCGAACCCAACACAGCTTTTTGGAATTCCTTCTCCACTCTCTATCATTAAGATAAGTCTTGTATCATTGTGTGGTGTTGTGTTTCTCCTCTCCTTAGCCTTACTTTTATAACTTCATTAAGCCAAATCAATCCTAACTTCCAGAGTGATTGAGCACTAAGATTAGATCTCACCTCACTCAAGTTTGGTCTTCATAATGACATATTTAATGTTGATTTTATGTATTCAATGTAAAGAGAAAATAAATTTATTATTACTATTCTTGAAGCATGGGTTTCATGCTCAAAAGAAATTTATTTTAGCTTCTAAGCTCCCATCGAGAAATTCTAGGATTTGTCATTGGGACTATAAATTCAAAAATAGTCATTGTCATAATTGAATAACCTTTCTTGGGCATGTTGCATATTACAAGCAAATTATTTGAGTCAAAAGAACTCCTCCAAGACCATGTTAAACATGCAAAAAACCGGGTCGGCCCCCATGGAGCAAAAATCGACCTATGATGTCAAGTCACCCTAATAGGAGGCTCATGTAGAAAATTGAATAATAGCTGAATTATTCACCGAGATTATCCTGATTACACACTATTTAAGTTTTACAATACATAACCTCTTCTACAATTGATCATCAATTAGAAATAGCCAATGTGAGCGCACATTAAAACATAATCAAGCACACATATAAACATGCGCATGTAATGGGAAATCTAATAGCTGAAAACCCCCAACTATCTCGTATATTATAATGATAGAGAACATGTGTCAATACATAGCACAAAGCTCCTCATGCCAGCCTCGCACCATCTCATATGCTACACAACCAGCTCCGTATATGAACAAGTCACAAGTTCAAATCTCCTCCACAAGTTTGTCTTCTACCGCGCAATCCAAGATGAATAATGATGAGATCCAAGTTCGAATCCCACTAGCTTTTACTACGCAATCCTCATTGGCAATCTCAATCAATGTATGTGAAAATCCTATGCACAACTATAGTCACAACCGATAGTAGACTCACCCTTTCTCACCCACCTCTAACATCGGGTTCTGATCGAACTGGCCCATGCATTGCGCTAATCTAATGTATTCTTTAGTTGATTTGTTAATAATTAGTAAATTAATTAATAATTAATTATTAATTCACTCATCACTAGTGTATTATTAGTTAGACTAAATACAACCAGTTCAACTAAGTTAAACCGAACACAACTCCACCAACTTTCTCATCAACTCCACCAAACTCGCCACAATGAGTTCTAAATCAAGTAAACCATGCAATAGCTCAACTAACCCATAGGAAAAGCGTATTTCCTTCTCACAATTGCATGCCACATCCAAGCATCAACCGAAGTGCTCCAAGAGGATAAGATAATGTTTATAGTCTAAATATTATTAAGGGTTAATAATATTCGACTGTTTATTTTTAGTCTTGCTAGCCTAAAAATAGATTCTTCTCCTCATGTCTAAAAATAGATGTCCATATATTTTTACCAACCTTACCAATCATCCATAAATATCATCCCGCAACTCATAGACCATGATCCATATGTCTATAACAGACACAGTTCAAAAAATAGACTTTGCGCCAAAAAATAGTCATGGGCCCACTTAGTGAAGGCGACTTTTTCACTAAGCTCCATCATCTTGTTGCATTTTCAACACTCCCTCTCAACAATATATGGATTATCTCGTAACCCCTATCTTGCCTCCTGTACAGGGTATTCAAATTTTCTCCCTCGTGAGCGCTTCACCAAGATATCAGCATCCCGATCCTCCGTGGGAATGTATGAAAGTAACATGATTCTTCACACACACACCCTCTCCGATATGATGGTACCTGATTTCGATATGTTCGATCTATCATGAAATATCGGATTAGCCGAGAGTTTAATGCAACTCGTTATCACAATAAAACTCCCGTAGGCCCTGCGGTGGGACCCGAACAACCCGACCAGATCTTCCTCATCCATATGGCCTTGCATGCAGCGTTTGTTGCCATATACTTAGCTCTCTATCGAACCGAGTGCCACGGATCTCTGCCCCCGCTGTAACAAGAAACCGCTCGTCGAGCCGATACCGAAGATCCCTCCGATGTGCTCTTTCGTCCGCGTCCCCGCCCATTCGTATCCGTGAAGCCACATAGCTTCACCTCATCCTCCGTCGGTACCACAATCCATATCCCGATGTGCCTCTAAGATAAAGAAATACATGTTTGCCCGCTCTAGAAGAGCTTGTGGCTTAACTATAGCTTGTGATAAATGGTTAACAAGATAGCATATATCGGGTCGTGTATTGACCAGATACATAAGCGACCCCAATTAACCGTCGAGCAACAACAGATCCACTGCCTCCGCTCGAAGTAGCATCCTCCTTCCTCCAACCTCCGTGAAGAGGAGTATCAACGTTTGCAGCCATGCATGTTGAACTTCTCCAGATCTCTGGCATACTTACTCCCGAGAAACAACAGTCCATCACTACGCTGCCAAATTTCCAATCCTGTGAAATAATGAAGGAGGCCCAAGTCCTTCCATCTCAAACTCTCTAGCAAGATCCTCCTTGCATGAAAGTATCGCAACTCATCATCCACAAATTAAATCATCTACATAAAGTAAAATGATCGTAAACTTACCCTCCACCATAATCCGGTAC
Organism: Pinus albicaulis; assembly: GCA_034641835.2. Classification (NCBI taxonomy): domain Eukaryota; kingdom Viridiplantae; phylum Streptophyta; class Pinopsida; order Pinales; family Pinaceae; genus Pinus; species Pinus albicaulis. Next base: position 1,604,034,234 of record CM076570.1, read on the forward strand.
AGGTTAGGATCCGCCACTCTTTTGGAGAATCCAAGTCCAAGGAAATAACCGTCAATCCGTGTGTACCAAGCACGAGGCAATTGCTTCAACCCCATACAAAGGCACTCCTTTTGGAGCCGCACATGCGAATCGTCGAAGATCTCGAAACCTTCGGGCTGCTCTATGTAGACCTCCTCCTCAATGACTCCATTGAGAAATGCAGTCTTCACATCCATCTGATGAATGTGCCACCCCATCTGCGCTGAGAGAGCTAGGATCGTCCGTATGGAAGAATAACTTGCGACAGGTGCAAAGGTCTCCTCATAATCGATCCCCTCTATCGGTGAGAAGCCTCGGGCAAAAAATCTTGCCTTGTACTTCTCCACACTCCCGTCAACCACCTGCTTCACTTTGTAGATCCATCTTGAACCCACCACTGATTTCCCTTCCGGCCTTGGGAAAATCTCCCATGCACTGTTTGTGACAATCGAATCATACTCTTACACCATGGCATCTACCCATGCGGGGTCCTCCACAGCTTCCTCGAAAGAGGATGGCTCTGTCACGACACATTTTCTCACAAGAGCCATGTATCCAGTGTACCGGTCCGGTGACTATCTCTGTCTGTGCTGTGCTGTAGGTGGTCCTACAACCTTCTCTGCATCTTGAGCCAGTCACTCAGCTTCTGTAGTGCGCTTTCGCCCTCTGATGGTTGGCGTTGCATGAGTGGTCTCTACCACTTCATGAACTTCCCCTTGTGGCTGATCCACATCCTAAAGCTCATCCTTGGGAAATAATAGCTCCTCATCTGCATGCAAGTGTGGCTCCCTCTCAAGCGAACACTTCATGGCTTTCTCCTCCTGAAATTTGATATCCCGTCACACAACAGTCTTGCGAATGTCTGGAAAATACACACGATAGTTGTGGGGCGTATCAATGTACCCCATGTACCCACAAACCAACCTCTGCGGTCGGCTCCAGCTTCTTCCTGGAATCCTTCGTCACATGAATGTAGACAGGTGAACCAAAAATCCTCAAATGGGAAATATCAGGCCTCTTACCAGAAAACGCCTCCTCGGGTGTACTCATGCCAAGTGTCTTGTGAGGACAACGGTTCTGCACATATACTACAGTATTGCATGCCTCCGCCCACAAGTGAATGGGTAGGCCTTGATCATGCAACATCGCCCGTGCAGCACCCACGATCGTTCTGTTCTTCCGCTTAGCAACCCCATTCTGTTGTGGGTTATGAGGTGCTATGAACTCTCTCCGAATTCCTTCTGCGCTGCAAAATTCCTTGAATTCAGCAGAGATGAATTCACCACCATTATCGCTCCTAAGAGCCTTCACATGCTTCCCTGATTCCTTCTCAACCAGCGCCTTGAACTCACAGAACTTTGAGTATGTCTTGCTCTTCTTCTGCATGAAGAAGATCCAACACTTCTGAGAAAAATCATCAACAAAGATCACATAATACCTGTGATTTGCTGTCGAAGCTACTGAGAAAGGTCCACACACGTCTGTGTGAATTATCTCAAGGATCATCGTGGTGCGACTATCCTTCTTGTGAAAGGTGGCTTTCACAAATTTTCCCAGGGTACACCCCTTGCACTGATCTGACTGCGCAAGAGTGCCCTTAGGAAGCCCAGTAGAAATCTGCTGCAGTATCTTCAAAGCTCCATGGTGAAGGTGGCCCAATCTCCAGTGCCACAGCTCGCCATCATCCCGGCTCACCACTCCTTCTACCTTGCATGCCATTGCTGCGCAGCCATCTACTTGCAATTGATAAAGGTTCTTGACTCGAACCCCTATCTTTCGGGTTTCTCCAGTTGTCTTACTGCATAGGAAAGCCTTTCCCTCGCTGAAGACAACATCATATCCCTTGTCTTCTAACATCGCCACAGAGATAAGATTCTTCTTCAATCCTGGAACATGCATCACTTCCTTAAATACGAAGGGTTTACCAGACTCCCTCTCAAAGGAAATGGTACCGATACCGGTCGCACTGTATCTACCATCATCGCCCATCTCGATGTGCACTCCAAGATCTTTCTCATCCAGATCAGAAAACAAATATCGATCTCCTGTCATGTGAAAAGACGCACCACTGTCCAAGAACCATACTGATCCCATCACACTTGAGACCAAGCATGCGATCAGTGAAAAATCCAGCTCAAACTGCGAGGCTAAGGCCTCTCCCGCTGCAGATCCAGCAGCCTGCTTATTTTTCTTCTTTTGCGGACAATTTGTGGCATAATGTCCGTGCTGGTGACAGTGAAAGCACTTCACCTTGGACATTTCCTGCTTCTTGCCTTTCGCACCGGAATGAGAAGCTTTCTTTCTCTTCCCCTTCTTTGCTTTGGCAGCCAAAGCGCAATTTTCTTCATCAAGTGCCTTTGATGAAGATCCGTCCCTGGTACTCCGCCTTATCTCCTCTTGCATGAGATCCGACCAAAGTCGCTCCCATCCTGGCAATTTCTCCCGACCATTGACAGAGTCCTGATAGGAATGCCAACTCTTCGGAAGACCAAGGAGAGCCAAGTCCACCAAGTCCTCCTCATCTACAGTCACCCCCACACTTCCCAGTTCATCTCTGCATTGAGTGAACTTCGTGAGGTACTTGGGTATACTGTCGCCTTTCTCCATCTTTATGTTTCTGAGTTTATCCTTGAGCGCCAACTTCCTCTGGTCGCTCTTGCTTTGGAATAAATCTGTCAACGCTTTCCACATCAAGTATGGAGAAGTTTTTCCATGCAGGCTGGATACAATGTGATCCTTCACGCCCTCCAACAGAATCCTTCGACATTTTGCTGTCTTCTTTTGCCAAGCCTCAACTTGAGCAGCATCAGTAGGATTTGGGACTTTAACATCTATGAACTCCTTCAACCCATTGTCATCTAACACTGCCTCCATCCTGTACTTCCATGCAACATAATTCAAGCTTCCCTCAAGGGCATACTCCAATCGCAATCCGTTGAAAGACATTTCAACTTCGACACCAAGAAAACTCTTCTGCAAATTCGAATTCCACCAGCTCAAAACTCAACCGCTTCTGATCTGTGAGAACAAAGTATTTCTAGCACAGAGATCGACTGTAGGGGAATTTACTGGATATATCACCTTTCAAAGAAAGGATGGATCTAGAGGCTACCTGGCCCGCTTACAGACTCTGTCTACCGAAATAAATTGTAATCACTGTAATAGATCCGATGATCAATTTCGCTCTGATACCATGTAGAAATTTGAATAATAGCTGAATTATTCACCGAGATTATCCTGATTACACACTATTTAAGCTTCATGCATAATATATAACCTCTTCTACAATTGATCATCAATATGCGGAAATAGAAGCAGTCGCATGCGCACATTAAAACATAATCAAGCACACATATAACACAGTATGTAATGGGGAAAGCTTACAGCTGAAAACCCCCAACTATCTGTATATTATAATGATAGATAACATGTAACAATACATAGCACAAAGCTCCTCACAGCTCTCAGCACTATCTCTCATGCTACACACAAACTAGCTCAGATATGAACAAGTCACAAGTTCAAATCTCTTCCACCTGTCTGCCTGCCTCTACTGCGCAATCCAAGATGAATAATGATGAGATCCAAGTTCTAATCCCACTGGCTTGTACTGCACAATCCTCATTGGCAATCTCAATCAATGTGTGTGCAAATCTCATGCACATCTATAGTCACAACTGATAGTAGACTCACCCTTTCACCCACCTCTAACACTGGTCTCCATTGAACTATCCATGCATTGCAGTTAACTGATGTATTCTTTAGTTGATTTATTAGTTAATAATTAGTGAATTAATTAATAATTAATTCACACCACTCATCACTAGTGTATTTATCAGTTAGACTAAATACAACTAGTTCAACTAAGTCAGCATTTCTGACTCACCAACACTCTCATCGACTCCATGAGCCTGCCACATGGGTTCTATGGCCAAGTCAACCATGCAATAGCTCAAATAACCCATAGGAAAAGTGTATTTCAGCACATAGGTACATGTCACCACATCAAGCATCAAATGAAGTTCTCCCGAGAGGATAAGATAATGTTTATAATCCAAATATTATTAAGGGTTAATAATATTAGAAGTACATTGTTTTTGAGGCAGCGATCCCAAATAGATTATTAATGTCTAAAAATAGAGGTCCATATATTTTTACCAACTTGACCAATCATCCATAAATAACATCCTGCAACTCATAGACCATGATCCATATGTCTAAAAATAGACATAGTCTAAAAATAGACTTTGCACCAAAAATAGCCCGCGGGCCCACTTAGTGATGGCGACTTCTTTTCACTATGCTCCATCATCTTGTTGCATTTTCAACATGCTTTTTTGTAGAAAATTGAATAATAGCTGAATTATTCACCGAGATTATCCTGATTACACACTATTTAAGCTTCATGCATAATACATAACCTCTTCTACAATTGATCATCAATATGCGGAAATAGAAGCAGTCGTATGCGCACATTAAAACATAATCAAGCACACATATAACACAGTATGTAATGGGGAAAGCTTACAGCTGAAAACCCCCAACTATCTGTATATTATAATGATAGAGAACATGTAACAATACATAGCACAAAGCTCCTCACAGCTCTCAGCACTATCTCACATGCTACTCACAAACTAGCTCAGATATGAACAAGTCACAAGTTCAAATCTCCTCCACAAGCCTGTCTGCCTCTACTACGCAATCCAAGTTGAATAATGATGAGATCCAAGTTTGAATCCCACTGGCTTGTACTACGCAATCCTCATTGGCAATCTCAATCAATGTGTGTGCAAATCTCATGCACAGCTATAGTCACAACTGATAGTAGACTCACCCTTTCACCCACCTCTAACACTCGTCTCCACTGAACTGTCCATGCATTGCAATTAACTGATGTATTATTTAGTTGATTTATGAGTTAATCATTAGTGAATTAATTAATAATTAATTCACACCACTCATCACTAGTGTATTTTTCAGTTAGACTAAATACAACTAGTTCAACTAAGTTAAACTGAACACAACTCCACCAACCGTCTCATCAACTCCACCAAACTCTGCCACATGAGTTCTAACTGAATTCAACCATGCAATAGCTCAACTAACCCATAGGAAAAGCGTATTTCCTTCTGTCAGCTACATGTGCCACATCCAAGCATCAAACTAAAGTGCTCCAAGAGGATAAGATAATGCTTAGTCCAAATACATATACATTGCCTGACTGTTTAACAGATCATACTAAAATAGATAGCCTCAATGTCTAAAAATAGAGGTCCATCTATTTTTACCAACTTGACCAATCATCCATAAATAGAACTCGCAACTCATAGACCATGATCCAGTGTTTGTGACATAGCTCAAAAAATACACTTTGCGCTAAAAATAATCATGTGCCCACTGCTGAAGGCGAATTTTTCTACCAAGCTCCATCATCTTGTTGCATTTTCAACACTCCCTCTCAACAAGATATGGATTATCTGCAACCCCTATCCTGCCTCTGTGGTATTCGAATTTTCTCCTGGTGAGCGCCTTCGTCAAGATATCAGCATCCTGATCCTCCGTGGGAATGTATGAAAGTAACATGATTCTCCGCCGCACACAATCTCTGATATGATGGTACCTGATGTCGATGTGTTTGGATCTATCATGAAATACTGGATTAGCCGAGAGTTTAATGCAACTCTGGTTATCACAATAAATCACAGTAGGCTCCAAGTGTGACCCAAACAACCCGACCAGAATCTTCCTCATCTTCCTCTCATCCATATGGTAGCCCATGCGCCCAAGTTTGCTCATATAATCGCCCGCCGAACCGAGTTACTTGACCGTTTTCCGTCACATCAAGAACTGGCTGTCGAACTGACATCAAGATCCTCTGCATGTGCTCTTTCTGTCCGTTGGGCTCCCTGCCCAATCTGCATCCATGAAGCCACATAGCTTCACCTCATCTGACTGTCTGTACCATAATCCATATCCCTATGTGCCTCTGAGATATGTGCCTCTGAGATATCTCAATACATGCTTTCCTGCCTTCTAGAAGAGCTTGGTTGGCTTAACCATAGCTTGTGAAAGCTGGTTAACAGCATAGCATATGTCGGGTCGTGTATTGACCAGATACATAAGCGACCCCACCAACTGTCGATAAACAACACCGACTACACTGTTTCGAAGTGAGACCGTGTCTCAATCTAGTCTCCGAAATC